>UCOH01012222.1:0-79451 GCA_900474275.1 Synergus japonicus
ATTATAAAATGATTGCTTTTTATTTAAAAAAATTATTTTTAATATTTAAGAATATTTATCTCCGTTTTTTACAAGCGAAGTAAAAGGTCCAGTTTTATCAAAAAATATTTAGTATTGCGGGGGTAAAGTTGGCGAAACTTAATTTGCTTTATGGTAATTACAGTAATTACCATACGACCGTTAATAAAGTTTAAAATTCTTAATTTGACTATTTATGCGTAAATTTATATTTTATTTAAAATATAAATTTATGACTTTTAGTAAATTAGTTGTAGAAATAAATTTGTATATTAATTTTTAAAATTAAAATTTTTTTGGAAATTTATCTTAAAATTTGTGACTTATTTCAATAATTTTAAAATATGAATAACTTTTAAATGATTTTGCAATTCAGAAACTGGATCAAATATATATTTTTTTTAAAATAAAAGAAACATTTCTTTAAAATAAATTAAATAATAAAAAATTTTTGTATTTTTTCAAATATTTATTCGAGAATTTTCGAATTTAAGTAAATTCTTTTTGATGAATTTCATCTTGTAATAAAAAAAGTGGGTTAAATACGGTCAAGTTCATCTTCTTTCACCTCGATGAGTCGAATTAAGAAAAGGACCAGTCAGACGACTTTGTCCCTCCTTTTTTTCTTAATCCTCTGGAGAATCTTCTGCTCATCGCAAATTTTAATCTACGTTTTTCAATTTTTGCAATTATTAAAATTTGAATGAAATAAAAATAATAATTTAATTTTTCAATTAAAAAAATTAATAAGTTGGAAAGATTTAATAATATAATTTATTAAAAATGAAGGAAGTCGTTTTTTCATAAAGATTTTATTATTATTTATTTTATTTAAGTTTTATTACGTTTGAAAAAAATAAGAAGACTCAGTAGGTGATTAATAAATATTCTCACGATTACAATAATTCGCGAAAATTTTCTGCACGTTTCCCTCGTCTCTAGACCCACATCAACAAATCAGGTTTCGTCGGATTCGCATTATCGCATCGAGTTTAATGACCTGTATTCTCTCAATCACGTAAGCAATGATGCTCTGCATGCGATTTTTTTCTCTTGAGATTTTCCATAAATAAAAAATTAAATTAAAATTTTTTCATAGTGAAATTCTGACCGTTTTAATAATAATTAATTTTCAATTTAATATGTAATTTCAGTTAAAGCGACTTTATTAAATTCGAACATAGTAAATAAATTATTTAATGTTAATACTAATATTTAAGCAACTTATTAATAAACAAAAATATTTTTAATAAAATTATATCATTGGTTGGGATTTTCTTTTAACTTTCAACTCCATTATTTATTTACATTGTACTTTACTATAGAACTCTGACAAACTAACATGACCATCTCAGTGTTCAAAATAACAAGCAGAAAAATAAAATTCTAGTACCGAAATAGCTGAGAAGCTTTCGAATGATATTCACGAAATTCAATCCGAGAAGAAAATAATTTCTATATTTAAACATTTTTCTGAGAAGGAATTTGTAGAAAAAGAAACCACAGAAAATAAGAAATTTTTATAAATTAATAAAATTTCATAATTAATAATATTTAAATCAATCTCTTAATTTTACTTAAATATTTTAATTGAAAATTTATTTTTTTTGTAGATTTTAAATTTTTAGATAAAAAATTACAATTGTGCTGCATTCTGTTTCGATTCATTTTACTAAAATTTTTCATATCATCGCGTATGTAAATGAGAACAAGTGTGACTGTTGATCCGCTTATGAATGATTCATTTCTAGAGGAGAAGAATTTAGAGTTCATTGTAATCGGCTTTTCAAAGTAAGTCGTGTAATACCGAGGTCTTAATTATAAAATCTCTAGGTTCAAGAAATCGGCTTATTCTATCAGTTTTATCTGATTCCCTATTCTTTATAGAAAATGTTAAAAAAATGTGGAGGGGGTCAAATTTTACACAAATCTAATACTAAAAAAATTAGCACGGACTCGAATCCTTCCTGTCGGTAAATGTCGGTAGAAAAACTAAAATAGAAATATTTAGCAGGGACACAAACCCCCAGTCGGTAAATATCGATAAAGAAATCTTCAATAAAAAATATCTCAAAAATATCCTATTTATTAAATTATTATTTATTATTATTTAATTTAGATTTTTTTTTAAATCTGAAAATGAAATAAAAATTAAAGTGTGTCAGTCTCGTGAATTTGGTGAAAGAAAAAAAATAATCTGATTTGTATTTCGCACTTAATAGAAACTGAAAAGATACTCAGGGTTCTGGTTAAATGTCAAGCGAGATAAATTTGAGGTATTGATGTCAGGACACTTATAAATATTCTGCTGACTTTTTAATGTAAGCTTTTTCAGTTTTCACGCCATGAAAAATGGAGCTACTTTTTCCCTTTAGTTTTTATCTATGAATTTATTAAACTGTGATTTATGTTTTCAGCAAAGTTTAATGAACAGAAAATATTTTTAAAGTAAATTATATTTATTTTCTAAAATACTGAGATAACGAGAAATCAATGAAACATTCATAAGAGATTTCCTTGAAAATGATGCTGAGGTCAAGTTAGTCATCGGAGTCATTGCATTACTCAATAAATTGTTAATGACACGCTATCTCTGTTCTCAGAATCAAATTTTACTACAAATCACTTTTTGATCCGATTATCGAAATATAACGCAGATTAATTATATTTATGGCTCTATTTATAGATTTCTAATTTTATTTCTATAATTCGTGGAATTTTTATAATTTATAATTATTTTTATTTGTAGATAATAGATTTTAATTTGTAGATTATAGATTCCTCTTACCGACATTTATCGACTCCAAGGGTTCGAGTCCGTGCTAAATTTCAAAATTTCTTGCTTTCAATCTTTACAATTAATGTCTGTTAGTAAATTAGTAATTAATAGGGAGAACTTTAAATTACAGATTCCTATTACCGACATTTAGCGAAATAAAGGGTTTGAGTCCGTGCTAAATTTCAAAATTTCTCCTTACCATCACTTTTAACGTATTTAAATTATTTTCCATAAATTAAATGAATTTTGTTTTGAATTACTTATATAAACTTTATATCAAGTTGTTTTAAAGCTAAAATTATGTAGATTGCATGCTTTGCACTATTCAAGAATTTTATGACATTTTTTTATTATTTATGCTTCGCAAGAGATACCAAGTTAATGAGAGATCGTTTAATTCAGTGGGGTGTGTATATAGCCCCATTTAAACTTTGTATCGCCAAAAGCAAGAGAAAATTATCCTACTTTAAATTGTGGTTCGGGAAATGTGATTACTTAATTATTTTTTTCATTTAAATATAATTTATGGAGGGTTTAATTACCAAATCTGAAAAAAGGAATAATTGTACGATTAAAATGAATTTTTTTTAGATTCCTATATACTAGAAAAATTCTAGAGCTTTTAAAGTTTTTTTTAAAAATTATTTAATTTAATAATTCTCGTGTAATTTTCAATTATAATTTTTTTTTTAATTTTTAATTTTTATTTTTAAGAATAGAGATTTTATAAGGAGTAAAAATTTCAAAGTAATGTAGAACTCGGTTTTATTTTTTACTTTTTTTTTTAAAGGAAATTCCGATCGTTCTCTGGACGATAAATGACTTAAGAAAATTCCTTCAGTCGATCAATGTTTTCCAGTTCCTTTAGGACAGGAGATAAATTCACGTTATGACAACAGATCGTTTCTCTAAACTCTAATTTGTAGAACGGATGAAATTATTTACCACATATCATTAATTTCGTCGAATCTTCCAGAATTGGTTTTATTTTATTAAAATAATTATAATAATATGGAATTTATAAATAAAAATGGAAAAAATTAAATAATAAGTGAAAATTAAAAAATAAATATCAGACAATAAATAAAAATATACGAAGTTTAAATAGATGAAAATAATTCATTTGTGTAGGTTTCTGAGCACGAAGCTCATGATATATGTATATAATCTCCCCTTATCTTTTTGGCTAAAATTCTATCTGATTTAAAGATAAGAAAATGTCTCATAGTTGGAAATAGGACAAACAAAACTATATAGTTTCAAACCTAAAAGCCTTTCTACACCTGTTTATCTCGATCTGATAATCGAGTTTTCCCTTGATAATAAATTCTCTGTTAAACGAATCATAAATTGTAGATTATTATAAATTTAGCACGGACACAAACCCTCGAATGCCCAAAATGTCGGTAAATGTCGGTAAGAGAATCTTCTTCTCTTAGATTTCACATTTATATTTACTACTGTAGGTTTTTTTATATTTAAGTTGTAAAAAATGCGCAGAAAATTTCTGCGCAATTCAGAGATGCGCAGAAGTCTCCTGAAGGTTACAGACATGCGCAGAGGTGTTCTGCAGGTTATAGACATGCGCAGAAGTGTTCTGTCGGTTGCAGACATGCGCAGTAGAGTCATGTATCTTTTAGAGCTGCGCAGTAACCCTCTATGTCATTTATTTTGCGAATAATATAAATTTCGCATGGAGACGAAGCCTTGAAGGCCCGATATGTCGTTAAATGTCGGTAAGAGGAATCTGTAGTAAAATCGGTTGAATTAAATATAATTAATTAATGAAATATAAAGTTTCTTCAAAAATTGAATTAAGGAGAGTGAAATATATTTAAAAAATCAGAATAAATCCTTCATTTCGAAGCTCTAATGGCATTTTATTTAATTTTTAGTTTACTTAAATGTATTTAAACTCATTTCTGAGAGTGCAGTTTCCCATTGTGGAATGAAAACGAGATGCTAGATAAACCATGCCAGCCTCTAGCTACAATTATTCGCTCTTTTTGAGAAGAAAAAGGAACCCTCGAGTATTTAAAAGAGGGTGTTATTCAAACCCTCTTTTGCGACACGTAAAAGCTGACATTTAAAATTTCTTTGAAAAAAAGAAGAACTCGTCAAATTATTATCTTTAATTTCATATTTCACATTTATAATGTTTTTTTTTTTAATAAAATGAATGTTGACTAGTAAAAATTGAATTGAGTTCGTAGCAGGATTAACAAAGCGCCTGTACTTTGGCAATCATTACAACTTTTGTGCTTCTGGTATTTAGTATAAGACATAACGAGAATTAATTATATCTTGGAATGAAATCTGAATACTTAATAGTTATAACGAGTTTCGTTACTGTATAATCTTCTCTCTTCTCTACAATAATTGAAAACACAAACAAAAATGGTATTCTAAATTTTAATCTAAAAAAAATAAAATAATAAAAAATAAATTAAAAATAAAAACACTAAATCAAATACATCACTAGTAATAATACCAATAATCTGGATTTTGAATCGACAATCCTGAACAGACGTTTAAATCACCTCGACAATTCCATCAGGCTCCTACTTTTTTTGTTTAACAGAAAACTTTTTCAATAAAGTTTCCAATAAAAAAGTTCTCAACTTCAAGTGTTCTATTTATCACTTCACTTATAGTTGAAAATGCGATCAGAAAATTTCAAATAAAAAGTCTTGTTCAGCTTGTTCTAAATTAAAAAAAAAGACAACATTTTATTTATATTTAAAAATTCTACATTTATAATTTTCTATTCCACCCAACTTCCAATAAATTGTCTATAAGATCTACTTCAGTCTCTTAAATCATGATTTCATTCTATCTTGTCACACGATCTGGATTACGGTATTTAAACAATTTATCGACATTCGACGAGGTGGTTAGGGGGCGGGGGGAGTGTCTCAATAGAGTAATGTTTACATAGTTGTTATCACGGGGTTTGTGCATGGAGCACGAGACTGCGGAGGTTGCAGCAGGCGCCATGATCATCGATCTGCTTCCGCCTCAAACCTTACTCCTTTTTCCACCCCTTGGCTCTGGTAATTCCACTTTAGAAAACTATCTCAAAACACTAGATTTTTCTTTTTCCCGAGAAATACAGAAACTTGATATTCTTTGCTTTTCCACACCAGGGAATTTAAGAAGAATGGTTTCCGTGATTGCGTCTCACAATCAGGCATGATAGATTTTTCCAGAGTGCCCCAGTGCTCCCATTGCCTTTGGCACGAGAGCCAGCAAAGGTCCTGATAAGCCGAAAACAAACGATGAACGTTTACCGATAGAGCGCGACCTTTCAATTTGCGGCGTGAATATCAACGGAGGTTGATAGATTGAATCTAATTTGTGTATTTGTAGAGGGAAGCATTTTTACGATTTAATAGAGCTGCAACATGTTCTAGAATTATTAAGTTGATCTGGAATAATGTTGGGGGACTGAAAAAGGTGATAGGCATTGATTTAGGGGAAAATAGATTTCATTATCTTGTTTTATGTCGTTGCACGATGTTGTATAAGCCACAGAACATTACTGCGCAGCTTTGATAGCCGGAGAACTCTATTGCGCAGGTATAATATCTTTATAACTCTACTGCGCAGATATAATAGCTATATAATTCTATTGCGCAGCTTTAAGAGCCACATAGATCTACTGCGCACGTATAATATGCGTAGAACTTTACTGCGCATGTGTAGAGCGTCCTAAACTTCACTGCGCATGTGTAGAACGTCCTAAACTCTACTGCGCACTTTTTCGCGCATTATTTCCTCATACTAGATGGAAAATGAAGAAATAAATAATAATAAATAAATAAATCCTTCGTCTCGCATTTTTCTGCTCCAGTTATCATCAGCTTTAATAACAGAAAGCAGTGAGTTAAATAAGGGAATTAATTTTTTCCAAGCTCAGCAAAAATAATCCTGAATCAGATAGAAAGGTTACCCTTGATTATTCAGACGCGAGACGAAATGAAATTCACTGTCGAGACCGAATTAGAGCGAAAAATAAATTTCACTATTCGGGCTACTTTTATTTTTCCTGGTCATGAATTCGCCCTTGAATCAGATTTTCAAATTGTAAGGTCAGTGATTGAGATGATAAAACTTAAATTGTTTTCTATTTTCACGAATTCATTAAAATTCCGAAATGAAAAGAGAAATACAGATTTGAAAAATTAATAAAGTTTGGGATTGTGTTTGCCTCGTTCAGATTTGATTGCCTTCAAGTTGGTTGGCATTTACTAGAGCTGTAAATATTAGCAATGGTCTCTTGAGGCCAATTTAGGTCTTTGACCCAAAACTTGCTTTTCTTACATCAAAAGTTATCCACTAGTCTCAGGTTCGTCGTTAATTCGTGAGCAATTTCACTTCGGGGCGAAAATATTCCTTTACGACCACTTGCGGTCAAATGAACATTCGTGAAAAGCTCATGAGTCTTAAACTTGTTACGAGGTATAATAAATTCAGATATAACTCTGCAACTGGTAATAACGTCAAATTAAATGAAATTAAATGATTCTCTAGCAAATTATTTGTGATATAAAATATATTTGGACAAGAAACATGTTTATTTTCTCTAATTTTTGCCCTAGGCACAATAAAAAGTTTCAGGGAAATTTCTGCGCATTTTGGATGCGCGGAAGTTTTCTGCACATTCTCCAGATGCGCAGAACTCATATGCGCAGTCCCAATGTGCGCAGGATCTTTTTGCGCATCTTTTTTCAACACAAATTTAAAATAACTTATAATAGTAAGTAGGAAAGTCGGAGATTTCTCTTACCGACATTTTTGGCCCTCTAGGGTTCGAGTCCGTGCTAAATTTCGAAAAATATAATTTTGTACGCTCGCGGATGAATTAATACTGCAGTTGAAGTTCTGACCAATCAAAATTCCAGAAGCGGAAAATGGAATGGTGAAAACAATCAAGATCTTCAGTTCAATCCGGTTTTCAATTTGTTTGATATTCTTGATTAATTAAATTTCCTGGAAGCGTTATAAGCGAGATTTTTGCAACCCCTTTTACGTATATTGTATGCTGTGTATGAAGGCCTTTGCAAAGGTGCGAGGTTCAATTCCCTTAGGCAGAGTTTCGAAATGCCGTCAGAAATCAAGACTTCACACAAAGGAGCTTTTTTCCTCCACGTGGTTCAATTTGAAACAAGTCTAGCGTTAAAATGTCCAAGAATATAAACAACCCTTATTTTTCCCTAAACTGACGTTTTCCATTAAATTACTTGATATATTTACAGGAGATTTACTTTGAGAGACTTACTTTATTTATTTATTATTTTTTTTACAGAAGTAAAGATCAACTAGGTTGTTGTTTTTTTATTTTTTCCAATAATTTTTAGTTTAAACAGATTGTTGAAAATATTTTCTATTTTAAATACTCTCCAAATGAATAGGCCTAATTTATTTACAAACAAGAGAGTTTAATTATAATTGCCAATTCAAGTGGAAGCCCAACCTATATTCTATTTTGACCTTATTGATTGGCACCAACTCCCTCGATTCTTTATTCATCGGACGATTTGGCTCGAGGAGGGTAAACTTTTTATTTATCGAGAAAAAAATTGTGGAAGATATTCAGGGATATAAATGAGGACGTACGATTATCTTCATGAAGGAAGTGGTTTGGCAAGAGGTCAAAACTTGAGTCCAAAGTCGTCACGAGAGAAATGCAACAAAGCTGCATCGTTTTTGTGTCGTTATAGTCGAAAGATATAAGCGGACCGACAAACTAGTCTGTCTTGTCTTGCATGACGAATTTGAACGAGACAGGAAATCATGCAAAATTCGACTGCAATTTATTTTAGCCTCCAATACAATCAGATAGCTTTATTAGGGATAGCTTTATTAGGTACAGCTTCATTTAATTATTATTTAAATTAAATTACAAATTTATTTAAATGAATTGAAATTTTGAGTTCTTTTTCTTTTTTTTTTTTTATAAATTTTTCGATGTATAATGCAATAAAGAATGTTTTAGGAACCAGAGAATTTTTCTGCGCATCTGTAAGTGCCATAGAGGACTACTGCGCAGAAATAAAAGTGATAGATCTCTACTGCGCATATAAATAACCTACATTACACCACTGCGCATGTTTAAGATGCGCAGAACTCTACTGCGCATGGGTGTGGTGCGCAAAAAGGTACTGCGCATATCTAAGATTCGTAATCCAAATAAAAAGCTGTTTTAATCATTTTTTTGCAATTTGAATGAATTGCAAATGGGATTGCTTGAAATCGACTTTTTTTCCCTTGATTTTTGGTTTTATTTTAGAATGCTTTAAATTTAGTGCCAGTAGATAATAAAGAATAGATCCTACCAGGATTTTTCTAATTTTCTTTTATAGGCGTTATTTGCAGTCGAATTTCATTTAAACGTTTATAAGCTTCTGTCTATAGTGTATGAGTGAACTTTTTATTGAATGACTTTAAAAGCGTAGCTTTTAGAGTCGTCAATGAAATATACATAAAAATGTGCAGAAAGCCCTCGTACAAGGCACGTATTCCTTTTTTCACGCTCGGAAAAAACTGGCTCGAATTTAAAAAATATGAGAGAGGCATGGAAATTTAAATGAAGGACATAATAGCATATGGTACAGAATTAATAAATAAAATGGATTGTAGTTAAAGATTTTGGATGAAAATTCGGTCTTTTAATTTTAATAAAGAAAAATATTATTCTTACATATTTTTTTACGTGTATAATTTAGAAGGCAATCCTTATCTGGAGGAAATCCTTAGAGAGCAATCGATATTTGGAGGCAATCCTTATTTAGCGACAACCCTTAGAAGAAAATTCGCAAAGGCTATCCTTATTCAGAGACAATCCTTTAAAGACAATTCTTAGAAGGTAAACCTTAGTAGGCAATCCTTCGAACGTAATTCTTAGAAGATATTCCTTCGAAGTCAATCCTTAAAAGCAATCCTTAGAAGGCAATCATTGGAAGCCAATCCTTAAAAGGCAATCCTTCGAAGTCAATCTTTAAAAAGCAATCGTTCAAAGGCAATCCTGATTTGAAGGCAATCTTTAAAGGCATTCCTTATTTGGAGGCAATTGTCTGAAGAAAATCTTCAGAAGGCAATCCTTAGAAAGCAATTTTTAGTTGGAGACAATCCTTAAAAAGCACTTTTTTTAAAATCAATCCTTAGAAGGCAATCCTAACAAAGCAATCCTTAAATGGCAATCCTTCGAAACAATCCATGTTTTGAAGCAATCCAAAATGAAAAGCCTTTTAAAAATAGAAAAATTTCTTTAAATTAAAAAAACAATCAATACAAATTGTTAAAAAACAATACAAAAGGCAATCCAAAAAATAATATTACGCTTTTACTGTCAATTTTATAACAGAATAAGGTTGAAGCCAATCCTGGGATAATGAAATAGGCAAAGCTCGTAATTCCACATAGGTGGTTTGTTCAACAATTGAAGTAAGCTCTAAGGGTTTTGGTACAACATTTCGTTTACATGGAAAGGGTTGAAGGGTGCACTTATCTTAAGTGGATCATTCTGTTAGGAATTTCCAGCTGAATTGGCAGTGGGGCTTAGGGTGGCGGTGGGTCGGGGGGGGGGGGCTCAAGTTTCGCTCTGTCAGTATCGACACGCTTTTTCAATAATCAGTAACAGGATTTGGTTTTAATATTTTATTTTATTATTTATACTGTTTATTATTTAAAAAAATAACGTTATTATTTATTATAATTTCTGAGCTTAAATTTCAATTGTAATACAAAGAGGAATCTTCTGGAGAGAAAATATTTTCATATTATTGCAGAGAAAATTGAAAGGGAACTGGTATATAAAGCAAGAAATTCTGAGAATATTTCTTTTTAACTTTCTTAGAGGAAAATTGAAAAAGGATTGGAATATTTATTATATTTTACAAAGTTTTTTTTTATTAAATTTAATTAATTCGATAAAATAATTCTTTTTTGTTTATTTTTTTTTAATTTATTTTTTAAGTATTTTATTTAATATCCTTGTTAAGGAAACTCCACTAGATACGAAAAAGGTCAGTCGTGAAACTTTTCCGATAGTATCTCAACACTCAAGTTCTGAAACTCTTTTAAAAGGAGATTCCATCGCTTTTAGAGAAATTGAGACATTTCGTGCCTTCGAAAGTGGAAGTTTTATTCTTCTTAGATAAATTTATCTCATCTTTACAATTTAAGAAAAAAATAAAATAAAAAATATAAAAAATAAAATAAATTGATACATAAAATAAAAAATAAATAAATAAAATAAAATTAATGAATGAATTAAGAATAAATAAATAAAATAAAAAAAATACAAATAAAATAACTATTCTAATTTTATTTAAATTTACGTCATGAAACTTGACTTTGAAATTGTCAAGACGAGAATATTAAACACCTTTTCAATTCAAATTTGCAATTTGCGTTTAAAACGCTACATCAGCTGGTGAGGTTTATTTTAAATTTAAACGTCCTAGGGCTGTTATATATCATTCCTGTTATGGTTCGTTATTACCTCGTTTCCATTTCATTAAGAACCAAGACTCGAAAAATCTAGGGGCTCTTATCTACCTTTTCAATTTCCACCCTAAATTAGAAAGAGCAAATTACAATTTGTAGATTGGAATATCATGCTAACTCAGAATCGTTTAATTAATAAATTGTTATTAATGTATTTCAAATGAAAATGTAATTTTAAAAAATAAAAATAAAATTATAAAAAATTAATTTAATTAAATTGATTTTAATTATTTAATAAATTGAATTTCCTTAATTAAAATTTAATGCAATCCAAATTTGGAATGTTTCAATATTTGGAGGCAATTCGAATATGAATTGCTCAAAATTAAACATTTTTTTAAATTTGGAAGCACTTCAAAATTTTAAACTGTTCATATTTAAAATTTTAAACCTATTTTAAAGTCGTTGCCAGATCCACGTTTCTCTGAAATTATACCTGAATAAATTCAAGTTCATTTCGCAAATTTGTATCAATTAAAACGAAACGTAACTGGACAGCTAAATGCGAAATACGAGAGATTTTGTAAGCTTTGATGTACATTGTACAATGCAGATAATAAGTATTATAAATGCATGACGCGTTTCAGGATTAACAATAAAACAGAATACACATCAGTTCATTTATTGTTCTCGCAAAGTTAAATTTATTGCAGTTCATTTACCGGATATTTTATTAGCGAATTAATCCAAAGTTATTGTGTGTTTTATTAATAGTTTAAAAAACTTAAATCTAATTTTACATTTATTTTACTTTTTATTCTTTTTATTATATTTATTTTTTACATTCTCATCAGAGAAGGTATTAGATTTTTTTTATATTTATTTATTTTTTATTATTTTATTTATTTTTCTTGAGAAAGTCATTCTTACTTTTCATTTTTTATATTTCGAACTAGAATTCAGGTGATATCTCTGTGGTAAATGGTACTGACGTTCAAAATATTCCAATTTGAATTAACAGATCGAGATTCTATTGAAATTCTAGACCAAGAGAGAATTAATCAAAATAGAGAATACCTAAGCGAATAGATGGGAATTTAGAGGAATGACGTAAATTGAGATATTCGGCTTAAAATTAATTTAACATTTTTTTATAAATATCGCTTTCTGATTTAGAATTTAAAACTGAAAACAATTTTAAATTTGGATTGCTAAAAAGTTTACAAATTTTCGAAGCAATCCAAAGTTGGATTTTTCTAAAATTTTTGAAGCAATCCAAAAAAATGGTAAGCAAAATCCAAATTTGGATTGTTAGAAAATTTTGCAAGCAATACAATTTTTTACTCTTTCAAAAAGAATCTTAAGATTTTGTTACGCAATTTTCTACTGGCAAATTTCTCTCATGCAAAATAATTACCCCTCTAAAAATAAAAAATGACTTTACTATTTTTTGTTCTGCTAATTGGATGAGATTTTATTTACCAGAAACTAAATAAGATTGCTCACAATGTGACGCTAATGATAATTTCAAACCGGAAGTAGTGACAAATGTTCGCAGCACTTATCAGTGTTAGGTATTATTTTTAAAACCTCTGCTTGAAAATTCTGAAGACGAATAAATTTAAAGAGCTGTCCTATATTTTCACTCTCAGGTCTAGTTTACTTTATCTCGATTACTTACACGCCATTGTCGTTTTTATTTACATTTAATTTAAATTATTCGATACTGTTCTCTATTCATTTTTATTTATTCATTAAATTATTCTTATTTATTAAATTTATTTCCAAAATTATTTATTTACTGTCTATTTTATTTATTTATTTATGTATTATTTAATTGTATTTCAGAATTATGAAAATGTAGAGTACATGTTAAAACACATTATCACCTTTAGAGGCAAAGTTTGTAATTTTAGGATCTTGAAAACTGGGTCGAGACTTGTTCATCTAATATGCAAACGCAGTTTAAGTTTCCTCCAGTCCTGAATTTCCTCTCAGGGCTGGCCATCGAATATTTACGTAACCAATGTCCTGGAACACCTTTGCCAACGAAAATATGTCGGATTCTTTATTTCCTGTAAGGAAATCACTCACCCATTATATCACATTTTACTTAGAAGTAAAAAATCGAAAAGTTTGCAATTCGGAAGGTTTTTTTAGTTTTTTAGCAATCTATTAAGGGCAATCCTCATTTGATGAATTTAAATTTATAAAAATATATAATCTGATAGCAAACATAATTTATAGACATTAGGAGTTGAATTCCCCTTTAAGTTTCAAGGTATTTTATAATTTTCCGGCAATCATGTGAAGGCAATCCTTAAATGTTAGCAATCCAAACTAGAAAAAATTCCTTAAGCTTCAGCAGTCCTAATTTATAAAGTTGAATAATTAACAGTTTTTTTTTTAATTTATAAGGCAATCCTTAGTTGGAGTCAGTCCTTCAAAGGCAATCCTCAAGAGGAAATCCTAATTTACAGAGATTTATAATAGAAAACTATTTTAATTTTCAAGATATTTGAGTTTGGCAGCAATCCTTTGAAGGCAATCCTTATTTTAGGATCTATTAAAATTAGTAATGACGCCAAATTCGATAGCAATCCTAATTACAAAAATGAAAAATAGAAATTCCTCTTAATTTAAAAGTTATTTCCATTTTTAGGCAATCCTTTACCGGCAATCTTATCTGTAAATAATTCAAAACTAATTTTTCCTAATTTTTTGTTAATTATTTACTTATATTGTCTTGTATCTTCTAGGAAACGTGGTGCAGAAGATGGTGGAACATTTCTCAAAGAGGATTATCGTCCTCGGCGACCTCGTTCTCCCCAATATTAAGTCCAGTGATGGGAAAAGAATCTCCTAAGGAAAATGGAGTTATGCGGGACGTGGCGATGGAAACCAAGGATCCAAAGGAGGCAAAGGATTCCCTTAAAGATCCCAAAGATGGAAAGGATCCAAAGGAAACGAAAACGAAGAGTGCCAAAGAAAAAGTTGCGTCACTACTCAACATCAACCTCAACACCCCTGAGACTGCCGGTAAGACTTCAGAGCAAGACACACAAATCCTGAAATTTACACGCTTCCACAAGAAGTCAGACATTATTCGATATCGATACAATTTATTCCAGGACTTAAGGATCTTGGATCCGAGTTTCAATCTCACTATTCGATTTCTTCCTTTTTCTTAAAAAAATATTACAGTTAGATATCTTTTCACTTTGTAGACATATTCCAGTTTCAAAAATGAGTAGAGAAAAGGAAGGAATTAGAAGAAATTTGTACTTTTCTCTATAATTATATTTATAACAAAATATTTTTTTCCTAGTCATAACAGGGATATTCTCAAAGCAACATTTTCTCGAGTAAATAAGAATTTAGAGCAAACACGGCTTATTCCCAGAAACTAGATATATCACATTTCGATTTCTTCCCCCGATATTCTGAGATATCTTATTTTTACAAAAGCTACTGCAACCATGCAAATTTATTTTTCTCCTCCAACAATTCTCGGTTTTATATTTTTCTTATTTATGTACAAGTGCTGACATAGACAGCTCGATCTACAATAAAAATTCGGCGAATATTGCACTTTCTTAACTCCTCTCTATAATTTTTCCTCGCCTTTATTTAGTCCTAGAAAAATATTCAGGCGCTTCTTAAATCTAATTTTAATTTCTCAAAAAATAAAAATAGTCCTGAACTTCTAACAATTTACAATCACGAGTTCGTCTAAAAATTAAGTCGATTCCTGGGTTTGATTTTCAGTCCCGTTGAGACTGTCCTCAAGCACTTCGAACTCCTCGAATTCCATCTTGCCAAACTCGGAATTTTTCTTCCAACCATTCTCATTAATCTGCCACCTGGACAGGGCGCTGAAACTCTTAGGATTTGAATTCTCGATTTTTCCAAGCTTGAAATCAGCTTTGAAGATTTTTCCCTCCTCCTTCTTTGGTTCCAATCCAATCACAATCGGAGGCTCTCTCTTTGATTCCTTAATCTTCTCTTTTTCCTCCTGCTCTTGCTTCTCCAAGGTCGTTATCTCAATACTCGGCATTTCTGCTATTGTACATTGCCTAGAAAAATTAAAATTATATTCCAAGAGACTCTATTCAGGCCACGACCCGAAAGTTACTTGGAAGCGCCCCAAATTCATAAACTTCAAAATAAAAAATTACCTAAGATCAGAGTTTTTGTCCCAGTTTCCTCTAATCCTTTCTTCAATAACTCTTCCTGTAAGCTCCAATCTACTATCGCAAGAATTGCTCTTGACTAATCGGAACTTGACATAATCTTGAAGTCGATTATTTCTCCTGGAACGCTTATTAATCATTGGGGATATTAATGGACCATTAGAGGTGTTCACGACCTTGCCTCCGTAATAAGTAACTGACGTTCCACACTCCCGAATTTTTTTGAGAACGTCCTGAGAGACGTAGTGACCTGGATCACGTTCATCTCCGCAGTCGTCATCCTAGAGACGAGAAAAATTAATTATTCAAGTCTTTATTCAATACAAAAGTTTTAAGTGCTTTGTAGCTTTAATGCGCAGTCTATAACTGTGATATAACTATACTGCGCAGCTTTAACAGCCTCTATTTTAATATAAAATCTCCATATTTCGCAGACATTAAAAAAATACCTGGCAATCGATTTCCTCGTCCTCGGAGGAAGTGCAGGGTGGCGCGCTTCCAGGATCTGTGTCCGGATAGTCGCTGGACACTCCGGAGCTGACGCTCCCCGCATCCCAATTGTGGTGACGGTTCTGCTGATGGTATCTGTTGATCCGATTTTTGTTCGACGTGTTGGAGTCACTTGGGGAGGTGTGTCCACTTCTCGCTTCGAAAGACTGAGCCAGGATCCTCGTCTTGGACTCGCTGCGAGGACTCTCTGGCTCATCTTTGCCCCCTATTGACGCTGTCGAGGTGGTTTTCTTCTCCAGGTTTTCAAAAAGCCTCGTTAAATCCTTCGCCCTGCTGGAACATCTAGACCTGCTTCCAAATCGAAAAACACATTGGACACATACTTATAACTAGCTCAACTCATTTAAAATTCCCTGACCAAAAATCCTCACCTTGACTCCTGAGGCTTCTCAACCCCATCCTCGAAATTTCTCTCACAAAGATCCTTCCCCTCACAAAGGTCCTTCCCCTCATTCTTCACACTTAGATCTTTCATACTCGAACTCCTCTTAGCTTTCAGATCCAAATTCCTCTCTAAATTCCTTTCCAAATTTATTCCCAAGAAGTTCTTCTTGTTCTTCAAAGTTTCCTCGAACATCATCCGCACATTTCTCACAGTGTCCGGATTCGGAAGCTCGTCATCAATCAGCTCTTTGTTGATCCTAATCGGATGATAGAAGAAGTGCTTCCTCAGAGAACTCGACCTTGGACAAGTTCTCGACTTCTCTTCAAAAATTCGCCCGTCGTCTGGCTCCTTCTTCTGAATTGCTCCAGAGACTCTGCAAGTCGGCAAACTCTTGCTTTTTGTGTTCATTGACGGTTTTTGCTCCACTTCGGCTCTAACTGGTTCAATTATTACGACGTTGTTGTCCAACAACAACTCCTGGAAGGAATATTCCCTCAAATATTGCATCAAACCATCGTAAGCCACATCGCCTTTTGAAGTGCTGAAAATGCTCTTCCCGAACAAATTCGACTTGACTATTTTGTACCTCACATGATCAAACTCCGGCTCATCTTGGCATTCAATCGAGTCGACGCAACTTCTGGATCTCGTCAGATTCGTGTGGTTCTTGCTCTTCTGGTCATCAACATCATCCAAAGAGGTTTCTTCCTTTTCTTCATTTTCTCGATTTTCCTTTAGATCCTTTTCCTTCAGACTATTGTTGACTTCGTCATCTACTGACTCTCGTCTTGTGTCACTTCCAATTTCGGAACCTAAACCTAAGTCAGAGCTCTCAGATCTCGCTTCGAAACCTAATGTTCCTTTAACGACGTTGCAAGCCTTCCCGAAAATGTTGGATGTCTCTTTAACTATTCTTTCGAATCTTCCCTCCATTTGTGGATTTTTCAGATCTTTTTGCGAACTCTTCTGCTCGAAGAAGCTCCTCGCAATCTCGATATTTCCTTTCTCTTCAAGGTCTGTTTTATGTCCTCGATTGAGGAAATCGTTTTCTTTGATGTCATCGTAAGTTTTATTGCAACGCTTTGTCAGGTCGTTGTCGACGACTTTTAGAACCTGGGGCCTTCGAGACATTTCGTCTTCCTCGTCTGATATCCAGATTGACCTCACGTCTTCAAACTCTTCAACTCTCACCTTTTCCTCCTCGCAGGGAGTCACGATTGCAACATTTGCTCTGTATTTGTCAGTTAGGGAATTTTTCAAATTCTTCGTTTGGTTTGGTCTCAGTTTTTGGAAGGGTTTTAGCTCTTGGAGAGGTTTCAATTCAGGAAAAGGCTTCAGTCCCTGAAGAGGCTTCAATTCCTGAAAAGGTCTCTGTTTTTGTTTCGACCCTTGATTTGTTTTTGGTTGTTCTTTGATTTGTTCTTCTGTTAGGGTTGTCGAGTGTTTTGATGGTATCACTGCCTCAAATGTTTTAGATTCCTTAGGTAAGCTTTCAACCACTTGTGTTCTTACTTCCTGAGGTCTCTCCACCTCCGATTTTATTTGTTCTGACGATTTTAATCCCTTGGATGATTGTAAATCAGCAGACAACTTCAATTCTTCCAAAGTTAAATTTTCCGTTGTCTCTAAGTCCTTGACCACTTTCAATTCTGCCAAAAAATTTTCTTCTTGTATCCTCTCCTTTCTCTCTTGTTTTCTCTCTTCTTGAGATCCTATCCTCTCCCAAAATTCTTTTTTCTCTTGCCGTGAAGGCGAGACCAACTCCACCCAAAATTCCTTCTTTGAGTCTCCTTCCTCTTCCTGGATTTTGGACTTTTCCTCGTCGGTTTCGTTGCTACCGATCGAGGGTACAAACTCTTTGTTGCTTTCTAAGTCACTATTGGTTAAATTATTGTCGAAGAATTGGTCCTTATTTCTCTTTCGAGTTGTGTTGTTGTTCCTGTTGTCTGCTTCCTCAATTTCTAACCGAACGTTAGAGAGCGGAAGGAGGTTCAGGACGTCGAAATATTCTAATTCGCCGTCGTCTTCGAAGAGAATGCTGTCGAGGCTTCTGTGCTCTTTTCGTTTTCTCTTTACCTAAAAGTTAAAAGTTTAATTAAGTCAATTAATTGAAGGAAACTTATTAAGTCAATTAATAGATGGAAATTAATTAAAGAAAATTATCTCTACCTGAGTGTAAATACAGTCAAGGCTCCTATTTCCCTCAATTGGCCAATTATCCTCAACGATTTCGACAAGTCCACTTACAGTATCAAGATTCTGAATACTGCAGTACCTTTTCGGAGTTTCGGGCCATTCCAAGATATTGAGGCGGTCAGAATCTGGACGACTCCCTCGATTATTATAAGCCAAAGGATCTGGCAGAGAAGTTAGTCCATTTGACGAATAAAGTGCACAAGCTGATTTCGACTGGTAGGACTTTGCCTCATTGAATCTGTCGTAGGAATCAGAAAGATGTTGTTGGCTCTTAGAAAGTCTGGAAAATGTCAAAAGTTACGTCATTTGATCAATTTAATATCCTCTCATCTCGACATTGAAGTACTATTAATCATATATAAGTTTACAAAGCTGTATTTTAATAAAAAAAACAAGATATATATATATATATATATATATATATATACTTTTTTTTAAATTTGTAATTGTGGTCTTGAGTCTCTTGGAGTCTTTTAATCAGTTAAATACGTTAATTAATTATGCTAACTACTCCTTGCCTCTCGTGCTTTGAAATTATAATTATGGATTAAAGTCTAGGAACTGACAGTTGGAAACATTTTAAGTATAATTTAATACCTTTTCGGTGGATTAATCTTTATTATTGTGATTGATTTATACTATAGTTTAGCATCTGTTCATAATAATCTGATTAAGTTGAAATTCTAGGATGAAATTTTCACCTGTCTTTGAGCGAATTCCGGTCGATCAATTTCGCCCTGGGAATTAGCTGAGGTCGTCTGGTTAGGTCCAAATTAGGCTCGCCTATTCGAAAATGAGGAATTTCTCTACTATAACGCGATTCGTCCTCAGATATTACAGCCAAGCTTCGTGTCCGCTTTAAAAGCTTCCGACGTTCCTGAGAGGAAGTTTGGCTTCCATGACTCTCGCATTGACTGCCTTCTCTGAAATTAGAAACGATTGGATTTTTAATCTTAACAAATTGTACTAAGTTTGAAGAAAACAATTAAAATTACTAGCAACCATAAATTTGGAAGCAATCCTAGTTTAGAAAGAGTAAAAATATTAGGCAATCCTAATTTGGAAGCAATCCTACTCTGGAAGCAACGAAAATTGCTAGCAATCTTAATTTGGAAGCAATTCTAGTTTGGAAACAGGAAAAATATCAGGCAATCCGAATTTGGAGGCAATCCTACTCTGGAAAACGAAAATTGCTAGCAATCCTAATTTGGAAACAGTAAAAATATCAGGCAATCCTAATTTGGAAGAAATCCTAGCTTGGAAGCGTAAAAATATCAGGCAATCCGAATTTGGAGGCAATCCTACTCTGGAAACAACGAAAATTGCTAACATTCATAATTTGAGAGCAGTCCTACTTTGTAAACAACGAAAATTACTAGCAATCCTAATTTGGAAACAGTAAAAAAATCAGGAAATCCGAATTTTAGGCAATCCTACTCTGGAAACAACGAAAATTTCTAGCAATCATATTTTGAGAACAATACTACTTTGGAAACAACAAAAATGGCTACCAATCCTAATTTGGGAGCAATCCTAGTTTAAAAACAATAAAATTATAAGGCAATCCGACTTTGAAAGCAATCCTACTCCAGAATCAACGGAAATTTCTAGCAATCTAAATGTGGAAGCAATCCTAATTTGAGAGCAAAAAGAATTGCCATCAATTTTAATTTAACAGAAATTCAACTAGAATCAACTAAAATTGTTAATCCTGCTGAGTTGGGCAATCTATATATAGCAATCCTGATTTTGCAGGAAATGTAATAAAAAGTTCTCATTTTGTAATCAAATTAGAAAATGCTAACATATTATTTTTTTAAATCGAATTTAAAACTCTTTAAAGTGTTGAAATACTCAATTAAAAATCGAAGTTTATTTAAGTTGTTAGAGCCTCGTCATCAGCGTCAATTATTACTCTTCTCTAATTAGCCTAAGTAGTTCGAGAAGACAGTGGCTCATTAAGGAAATCGATATCCCCTTGTGGCTAGAAGGTGTCTCATCTCGTCTCATTTATCATTTAAATTTAATTTCCCTTTTTTAATTCTAGAATAATAATATTATAATTACAATAATAATAATAATAATAATAATAATAATAATAATAATTATTATTATTATTATTATTATTATTATTATTATTATCTTTAATAAGTGGTCCAGGTGGAACTGAAATTTGATATGAATTGGTACTCTATTCAGAGAAGTGGAACATTCTCGAATGAAATTAGGCCGAGTTGTATAAAAATCCATACGAGAGCATTTTATAAAACACGCGTAGAGTTGTGTACCACACCCATATCAACTCCAAGTTGTCAAGTGCGGTTTATCTGATAGAGAAACACGAGGATTACCTTCCAGGTGAATTAATCTCCAACGAATGTTAAAGAGAAAAGCTTTCAGAATGCAAAGCCCCATAGAATTTTAATTCAATTGAATTCATGTGTATTAGAAGAATTTTTTTGGGTACTTGTAGGGGTAAAATTTAATTTTTGAGCAATCCTAATGAGGCAATCCTATTGGAGATACAATTCTGATTTGGGTATGTTGCAAATTAACTTCAAGTAAAATTTCAGTGCATTCAAAATTGGAACTTTGCAAGTTTGGTGGCAATCCTAACAAAGGAGCAATCCTAATATTTGGCAGTCATAATTTGGCAGTTCTTGTTTCAAAATCCTAAATTGGTAATTCTATATTAGATACATTTCGAAATTGGAATCAATTTGAATTTAAGAGCATTAAACATTGATTTTTGGACATTTTAGTAATCCTAACAAAGAGAGGCAATCCTAATTTGGTAATCATTAAAATTGTATATATTTAAATTTGGAAACTATTGTAATGTTTAATTCAACTTCATATTCTGATCTCGATTCTATCCGCGCACTTAAACGCTTCAGAAACATACATAAATGAACCGTTTATGGATCTTTATGTGCGATTTCGGCTTTAAGTAGCAATTGTGGAAGCTTCTCGCATCGACAACCCAGAAATTGTGCCTGGAATTGTACAATCGACGTTTTGCGGCTCACAAAACTAAATCCTTGTGAGCAATTCGTAGCTTCGTTTTTTTCCTTTTTCCTTCACTGGCTCATTTATTTTTCACTTTGACGAAGCTTTTTCCGAGTTACTAGTCCTAAAGGAAAATTCTGCTCTATAAAGTACAGGTACCTTTAATCCCGAAGCAAAGACGATTCAGTCTGAGGTTTTCTTAGATGGATTTTATTCTTCGTCTGAGAAGTTGAGGCTTTTATTTATTTAGGAGATTTTTTAATAAGAAAATGTTGGACGAGGTGGGAATTTTAAAGCAGTCTGAACTTAGAAGCAATCAAATTGGAAATTTATTACAATTTTTAAAAAAATCCAATTTCAAACGAATACTAATTTGGAACTAGTTTCAATTTCGAACCAATTCTAATTTGGAACCAATTTCAACTTGGAACCAGTTCCAATTTGAAACTAATTTCAATTAGAATTAGAAGCTAATTCTAACTTGGAACCAATTTTAATTTGAAACCAATTTGAAATGGAAACCAATTTCAATTTGAAACCAATTTTAATTTGGAACTAACTTGAATTTGTAACTAATTCCAATTGGAAAAGAAGTTAATTTTTGAATCAATCCAATCTGGAAGATATTCCATCTAATAAACAATCAAAATTGGGACCAATTCCAATTGAAAGCCGATTTAATTTCGGAACCAATCCAATCTGGATGAAATTTCAACTGATAAGCAATGAAAATTGGTACCAATGCCAATTTAGAACCAATTTCAATTTGGAACTACTTCCATTTGGAAACCAATTCCAATTTGTAACTAATTTGAATTAGAATTAGAAGCTAATTTAAACTTGGAACCAATTTTAATTTGAAACCAATTTGAAGTGGGAACCAATTTAAATTTGAAACCAATTTAAGTTGAAGCAAATTTGAATTTGCATCCAATTTTAACTTATAACTAATTCCAATTGGAAACCAATTTAATTTCGGAAGCAATCCACTCGTGAAGAGATTTCAATTTAGCACGAATTTAAATTGGAAATCACTTCTAATTTGAAACGAATTCAAATATGTAACCAATTCCAATTTGTAATTAATTCCAATTTGAAACCAATTTCAATTTGGAACTAATTTGAACTTGTAACTAATTCCAATTGGAAACTAATTTAATTTTGGAATCAATCCAATCTGGAGGATATTCCAACTGGTAATCAATCAAAATTGGAATCAATTCCAATTTGTAACCAATTCTAATTGGTTACAAACTCGGAAGCTTTTTTAACGAGATTTGAGAAATAAAGAAAATATTCTACATTTTTTTCTTTTACGTCATGTCTGATTACATTAGAATAAAATTCACGCTCGACTAAATAATCAGAACTACTCTAAAATAAAAAAAGTTAATCATTGTTCAACCACAAGCTTCTAGTTGTAGCTAACATGTATGGACAAGCGTATAAAGTCATGTTGCAAGAAATATAATGTGACAAGTCTCCTTTGAGTGATTTTGAAATAGACTTTTTCCATTAAAACTTGTTCATTTTTATTTTATTATTAATTTCTTTTTCTTTTTTTTTAAAGAAAAGTTTTCCCTCAAGAACATCGGGGAGTGGATGCTTGAAGTTGGTTCGTCGAGAGCAAAAGGCGTATCGTCTTCTCATTGTTCGTCTGAGCACGGCAAAATGTTACATAACTTTATCGCCAGTTATCGTAACTACGTCGTCGTTTTGTTGGAGTACAAATGACTTAACGTTCATCTCATATTCAAGTGGACTACTTTTCCACAAAAGATAAATTTTATTGGAAGACCTGTGCAGAAAGTGAAAACAAACAAAAAGAGAAAGTTTTCAATTTTTTTAATTTAATGGCATTTGTCAGGATTGCCTATCAATTAGATTTGCTTGCAAGTTTGGATTGCTCTGAAGTTGGAATTACTTGAATTATTTCTAATATTGAATAGTGTCTTCAGAATTTTTGCTTGTTTTAATTAAGGCGAAGAAAATGAAGAACAGGGAAAGAGGTTTTGTTTTTGAAAGAGGAAGTTTTTATAAATTTTTAATGTGTATATTAGCCTTCTGGGAAAATGGAAGCAACGTAAAGTTTTTATGTTCTGCTTCTCTATAGTGCAAAGTGTTCAGAATGCTTTCCGCATTCATTACTCATTAAAGGTGTTTACACGGTACATCTAGGAAATATTTAATCAAGTATGAGTTCCATCTAGCTAAGTTAATTATGAATGACTGTAGTGCACAAAGCAAGCAAATTGTGTCCAAGGGCCCTAAATCAACCTTTGCTTTTGGGCAAATTGTCGTCTTTAAAGATTAAGTTGCCAAAATGGACCAAATTGCCTAACAATTAGAACTGATTAAAATTTTAGAAATCCCGGAAATTTCGATGTAGTACTTTAAAAACTGGTAAAATTTTATAGATATATATAATTTACAGATCCAATTCTTTTAGTAGTTCAGATTTTTAGTAATCCAGTTCTTTAGAAATCTAGAGTTTTAGAAATCCAAAGTTGCTAAATCCAAAATGTATAAGTTGTCGAAAGCTGGAGCAAATAATTTTTTTAGGAATCCAAAGTCAGCAATCTAATTCTAATTTTGCAATAATCAAAATTTTGAAGTAATGGAAATTGGGACCAATTCCAATTTGGAAGCAATAAAGTTGAAAGAAATCCAGTTAGAAAATAATTCCAATTTGGAACCAGTTCCAATTTAAAACAAATCCCAATTTGAAACCAATTCCAATTTGAAATCAATCGCATTTTGAAACCAACTCCAATTCGAAAGCTATTGAATGTAAAAGCAATTCAATTGGAAAGTTATTCCAACTTGAAACTATTCCAATTTGGAACCATTTCCAATTTGAAACAATTTCCAATTTGGAGCCAATTCCAATTTGAAATTCAATTCTAAATGAAATCCAATTCTGATTATAAGCAATCCAAATTTACTAGAATCGGAAGTATTTCGTTATCGATCCAATTTTTTAACGTCTCTAATTAAAGTAATAATCCCCAATAAAAAAAAGTAGATAAAACTCGAAAATAATTTTTTGTGGCGTGTTATTTTTAGTGAGTAGTAAAAAAGGAAATAAATCTCCTTTGGATGGGCCTCTATATTCTGTCATTTAATTCGCTAGTAAATTACTACTCGTATAGTTGAAATTACACACAGTTCGATACATCAAAAAGTTTATTAGCTCGCTACAGAGAAGTTTCTTCCTTGTAGTAAGGAAAAACTTTTTCTACTTTATGAAAATTTATAGCGTGTATGATATTGTGATTACAATAGGATAAGGAAAAATTGAGTTGCATGATAAGAAGAAAATCAAAGTATCTGGAAAACGAGCTTATCTTAAATGTAATTTTAACTCAAAGTTTCTTATAGTCCATTATTTCTTCCTATTTTATGTATTATAGTTTAGAATTTTTATCAAACTTTTATTTATTTATAAAACTTTATTTCAGTTGATTTATTATACAAATTGAGATAGAACCAATTCCAATTTGGGACCAATTTTAGTTTGGATGGAATCTAGTTTAAAGCAATCCAATTGGAAAATAATTCCAATTTGGAACCAATTGCGATTTAGAACCAATTCCAATTTGAAACCAATTCCAACTAATAAGCAATTGAGATAAGACCAATTCCAATTTGGGACCAATTCTAGTTTGATTGCAATCCAGTTTAAAGCAATCCAATTGGACGATAATTCCAACTGGGAACCAATCCAATTTGGAATTAATTCCGGTTTTAAAGCAATTTATAAATCACTATTTCAGTTAATCTGTTATTTCTTTCTCGATTTTTGAATAAAAATGTTTCCCATGAAATCTTAATCCCCTGAAATTAGATAAAAAATGCTTTTCCTCTGATGTAGACATATTGGTTAGGTGTTCAGGCCGCGGAACTTCTTCCGGTATTCGTCATAGGATATTCGTGTCTCGTCCTCGCCTTCCTTTTGTTAAACACCTGAATGCAGGTGCATCGTCAAAATGTATGTATAGGTTCAGAAAGATCGATAAACCTGATAATCTACCCCAAAGCAGAATATAAAATTCCTTCCTCAATTTTTTCCTTTTTCTTACAAATAAAAAAATTTGAAGGCAATTTCAATTTGGGAGCATTTTAAGTTAGGAAGCAATACCAATTGGGAAGCAATTCCAATTTGGAAGCAAAATCGATTTTAAAACAATTCTAATGGGGGAAAAAGATGACAATTGGGAAGGAATGTTAGTTGGAAAGCAATACCAATTGGAAAGAAATATAAATTGAAAATCAATACAAATTGGAAAGTAATACCAATTGCAAACAATACCAATTGGAAAGCAATTCCAATTAGGAATCACAACAACTGGGAAGAAATTCTAGTTGATAAATACAGCATTTGGAAATAAACATCAATTGGAAAGAAATATAAATTGAAAATCAATACCAATTGCAAACAATACCAATTGAAAAGCAATTCCACTTGAAAAGCACAACAACTGGGAAGCAATTCTAGTTTAGAAATACAATTGGAAATAAATACCAATTAGGAAACTATCGATTTAAAAGAAATACTAATTGGGAAGCTATGTCAATTTGAAAAAACTACCAATTGGAAATAATACCAATTGTACACCAATACCAATTGAAAAAATAAAAATTGGATACCAATTGCAATTGTCAAGTAATTCTAATTGGAATACAATGTAAATTTAAAGCAATACCAATTGGAAAGAAATACCAATTAAAAATCAACACCAATTGGAAAGCAACAATCTGAAATTACCAGAAATTAAATCAACCCCTATTTCTCACTCAGGAAACGGAAGCACTAAAAAAAACAAAAAACTAAAACCAACTTGTATATAAAAAAAAAATTCCCATAGGAACTTCTTAATTCTTAAATCACCTATCTTGAGATCCCGATTAGAATAATCCTGGGGGTGTGGTCTCCGGAGGGAAGACAATTATTTTATTCACTTTCGCGCACTCCGGACAGGTGAATTGCACCTGACTGGTCGATCGTCACAATACACCTGACCCTGTCAGAAGTACCTTTCCGACTTTGTACCTCTGTACCTTCCTCCTCACAGGCAGAGGTAGAGTCTTTACTTCTACAATAAGAGGGGGAGTTAGGATTGGGATTGGGACTGACTGCCTTGGTCAGTTGTGAATGACGTCACTAGTATCTGACCAGACATCTCTATCGTCATATGAATGTATTTTAGTTATGAAATAGCTCTTCTGTTTCTCTTGTCTCTTGACTTTGTATGTGTCAGGGGCATATCTACTCTTCCCAGCCACGAAGGACAATGAGAAATTCGGAATTGGGACTTCAAGTCTTATTTCTTTATTCTAGGACACTTGTGTGTTAGAATCAAGTATTTAGCATTAGACTAAACCGCTTAGACAAATTGGAGACCATGAGCTCATTTTTCGCGACCTTTTTTGGGTCCTATAATTGGGCCTTGGATTTTTGGCACCATTTTGGGTTTTACATTTGAATTTGGAGCCTTATTTCTGGGGTATTATTTGTCTGGGAATTATTTTGGGCCTTATCTGACTGGACTTAATTTTTTTTCATTATTTTGAGTACTATATTTGGGTCTTATTTTTGGGTCTAAGTTTACTGGGACTCATTTTTGAGTATTATATTTGAGTCTAATTTTATTGAACGTAATTCTGAGTCTTATTTGTGGGCCCTAAATTTGTTTACTTAACTGGACTTTATTTTTGGGTCTTCTTCTACTGGATCTTGTTTTTTTGGGACGTGTATTTTGGTCTAGTACTTGTTGGGTCTTATTTTCGGTTCCTTTATTTAATTCGCATTTTACTGGACCTATTTTTTGGGCCCTAGACTAGGCTCTTGTATTTCTGGGTCTTATTTTCGAATCTTCATTAGTTCTTGTATTTTGAGCATTATTTTTGGGTCCTACAATTGAGTCTTGTATTTTGGGCCTTACTGTAAATTTCATTATTATTTAAAATAGAAGTCAGCCTTGAAACTTGTTGTCAAATTAAAAAAAAAAAAAAAAAGACCAAGCAAAAGTGGTAAGGCACAATTTAAACTTGCCGAAAATTATTTACCGACTACAGTGAAAAACATATTTTCGCTAATAATGAGTTGAAGCTTTGCCGACTGTAATTTTGTCTCGTCGGAAATGTTTTTATGACAACCGGCACGATAACAAAGGCGTTAATTGGTAAAACGTATAACGTGCTCTGCATTTATGTCAGGCGAAAAATTTCAACAAGTTTGAAATCCTCCGAGGACCAAAGTTCCTTCCGTGTGCAGTGTTTGGTAATTTTCATCAAGTATAAAAACCGAGGAGTATGTCAAGGACGTAATATGCCAAGCAGAACGAGGCTCTTTTATTTGAACAACATCGGGAGCCCGTAATTTTTCTTGCTTCCTCGCCTCGGACAGTGCTTGTCCGTCCAATCAAATTAGAAATCACTCAATACCTGACCTCAGATTTACAACCTTGACTCGACTTATCAGTAAAAAGATACAAAACAATGCATGTTTCCTTTTTAAGATTTATTATTAACTCTCACATGTCCATTTTCTTGTTTGTTTTTTATTCTCATCACTATTTTTCTTTTTTCTTCTATTCCAATTGGTGCTTACCAGATGGAATTGAATTTGGAACCAATCCCTATTTGGAATCAATTCCAATTTAGAACCAATTCCAATTTGAAACTAATTTGAGTTTAGAACCAATTCTGATTTGGTACCAATTAAAATTCGAATCTAATTCCAGTTTGAAACCAATTCCAATTTGGAACCAATTCCAATTTAGAATGAAATCCAATTTGGAATTAATTTTATTTTGAAACTAATTCCAGTAATAGTTGGTAGAGTAAACAAATTAAATGAGCCAGCAATAAATCTAGCTCTTCCTTTTCAAATGAAGGTCTATTAGATTTAATTCCAGCCTTTTGATTGACACTGGCTGCCGCTTTGCTCTATAGGGTTAATCTACTATAATTTACGACTATTCCTTTCAATTCGAGATCAACGACTTGCGACCACAATAACTTGACATGCGTGTCAAAGAAAGTGACCATGGCACTTGGCCTAGGCTCTGAGACATTGAAACACTTCTCAAGCTTTCTTATGAATATTCATCCGGCACATTCTTCAGTTTATTGTCAAAACATTTAATTACAATTTTTATATCAAAATTATGTGAGAGACATTTTTTATTCAATTAATTTTGAGGTAGTACGAATTTGTGACTAGTTGCAATTTTATAGTAGTTTTAAGATGGGAAGCTATTCAATCAAAATTGGGACCAATTTAAGTTTGGAACCAATTCTGGTTTGAAACCAATTCCAGTTCGGAGCCTATTTCAATTTGGAACCAATTCCAATTTAAAAGCGATTTTATTTTGAAACCAATTCCAGTTTAGAGACAATTTCAATTTGTAACCAATTCCAAATTAAAAGCTATTATATTTTGAAATCATTCCAGTTTGAACGAAATCCAACTTGGGCACAGTTCGAACTGGTAAGCAATAATAATTAGAAACAATTCTATTTTCAACCAATTCCAACTTTTAAGCAATCAAAATTGGGACCAATTCCAATTTGGAGCCAATTCCAATTTAAAATCTTTTCTACTTTAAAATCAATTTCAATTTGAAACCAATTTCAATTCTTAAGCTATTCAGTTTCGAAGCAATCCAATTTATATCCAGTTCCAACTGGTAAGCAATAGAAATTGGTGTCAATTTCAATTGGGAGCCGAGACAATGAAAAAATTGATTTTTTTAAATATTCTTGTTTATTACTGATTAAAATAATCTTTAAATATAATTTTGATATTAAATTAATTTTTAAGTGAAAAAAAAAAATTAGAAATCGAAAGTTGTATCAGTAACTTAAACTGAGACTCGAGATTTCATTTTCACTCTCATCACTTCTGAAGAAAAGAGGGAGAAGGACCTTTCATTATTCTTATGAGTGATACTACTATCAAATGACTAATTAGACACCGTTGCAGTAATTGAAACTAAATATCTCATCGCATGTTACTTCGGAGAGAAAAGTTTCGCCGAACAAAAAACAAAGCTCAGCTCTCCTCGATTATAAAGATTTTAATTACTCGAGTTAATTAGAACTATTCGCTTTCTGAAAATATTTTTCTCTAGACAGACACTTATATTAAAAAATAAAAAAAAATATTCCAGCTTCACACAAAAGGATTATTTTTATTTTTTACATTATTTTTTTTATTATTGAAGTGATCCAATTTCTTAATTTTTTTTGTTCAATTCTTTTTTTAGACTTTTATTGCATGTCAGGTTCTGAAGAATATTTTTAAAGATTAAATTTTATTTCAGCTTCCAAGTTATATTTTATAAATTATTGCTTAGCTTTTAAGTTATTTTTAAGTTGGCATTCATTTTCATTTTCAATCATTTATTACCTTGGGATATCAATTTATTAAAAATTGCACGATTATATATTACTTTGGAAATAAAGTGAAATGATTTGAAAAAAAAAAACATTTTTCCACAGCCTTACTGCTTTTTGTTTTTGCTAATCTGTTTTTAGAACTCGCTTACTTTCATTTTAAAATAGAAACAGACGAGCCTGCATGATTACTGGAATATTTCAGCAGTTTTATTTTAAAATAAAAGTTGCTCTAAATCAAGAGACAAAATTTTTAGTTCTTTTTTTCAATTTTTTTTTGTTATCTCTTACATTTTTTATTTACAATTTTTTTTTTGCCTTTTTCATTTTGATCATCTAATCTCCGCTTGCGCTGTTACGAGCTTTTTATTTCTTTTTTACAGACGGACGCAAAAAGAAAAAAGAACGCAAGGAACCTAAACGTACAAAGCAAAAAGCAAAAATTGAGCGTATGTAAAAATAAATCTTTCGTAGTCAGAGTTAACAAATTTAGAGATGGGCATGTATTTTTTTCTCGAAATTTATATTTGCACGAGAAGCTTTTGCTTTAAATTATATTTTTTATTATAATTTTTTATTTGGTATTTGGTATCAAAATTGCTGAATGTTTGCATTATTTAAATTAATAAATCTATGAAAAAATTCTGAAAAAGTGAAACTTTGAGATTTTATAAAAAAAAATAATAAAATTGGGCCTCAAATACATGTTCAACTCTCCTTCAAGATTACTAACTTTAAACCTTGGACTTAATTCAGAATAAAAAATTACAATATTTTATAATTCAAGAAAGCGTAACAATCATAAATTCAAATGACATTTCCTTGTTTTTTCCAATCTTTGAAATCCATAAAAATGGTTTGAAATGTTTTTGACACTCGAAATATTGTAATTAGAAGGGAAAATTAAAAAAATATATATATATAAGATAATTATTAGATGAAAAATAATGAGATAAAATTACTATAAAATATTTCTTTCCTTCTTACCTGGTTCTGGGAATATATTTTAGAAAATTAACACAATAATTTTTTTAAGTCACTCAATTAATTTTAATTAATTTTAATTTAATTTTACAAATTTTAATTTAATTTTACAAATTTTTTACTTTTAATTTAAATTTATTTGAAATTGCAGCTGTCCTTATAGACTTGCAACCTCGAAGTTAGTTAGACAATAACTGACCAGTATTGTAACCCTGGGGGCTTTATTTACTGAAAAAACATTTTTTTGATGGGGTTGAAACCCTCCTGTGAACCGAAACGTGGGTCACGCAAGGCTGAACAAACCAGGGTCGGGTTTCAATTCCGGTATAAAAAACAAATTAAGAAAAAATCACAACAATATTATTTTATTAAAATAAAATTTTTAATAAAATTTTTAATCCTGGAAAATTATTATAATTAAAATTTTTGTTTTAAATACTAAGTAATTTATCATTTATAAATAAGAAATATATTTTATAATATGTAAGGTATAAAGTGTTACAATTTATAAATGATAAAAAGAACAATTTAATATCGAATATAAAAAGAAAAAAAGTTCTAAAATTGAACGGAAGATAAATATTTAATGTAATTTTTTTCTGCGTGTGAGATGGTGGTTTTATTCGACGATTTTATTACGTTTTTATGAAACGGGAGATTTAAATGCGAGTTTATCATGCTATCAATTATTACATAAAATCGTACATATTGTAGTAAAAATCACTTAAATTCATGTTATTTCTAATTTATATTTGTAATTAAAGATACAAAATAATAATTAATTTGGAACCAATTCCAGTTTGCAACGAATTCCAAATTGGAGTTGGTTCCAATTTGGAACCAATTCCAGTTTGAAACCTATTCCAATTTGAAACCAACTGCAATTTGGAACCAACTCCAATTTAGAACAAATTCCAGTATGGAACCAATTCCAATTTTGCAACAAATTTCAATTTGGAACCAACTGCAATTTGGAATCAACTCCAATTGGGAATCTATTCCAATTTGGAACCAATTCCAATTTGGAACCAATTCCAATTTGGAGCCAATTTTAGATCGCCAATAGAGGGCGAAACCCTGCCTCTCTCGAAGGTAAGAAAATATTTCCAGGTTATATCTGTGGCGATTTCTCGAGTCTTTACATGTTTGAAAAACAGAGATTTATTCCTACGTTAATTTTGTCTAGAAAGGGTCTTCACAGACCCACGAAATTGAAAAAAAGCACAATTTTTTATATTCAGGGGAAAAACTATTGGAAATAGTATTATATACATATATAATATTATATATAACATTATATATAATATTGTATAAATGTATATAGAATATTTTATATTGTATAAATATATTTTATATTATACATTATAATTATATATTAAAACATACTATTATTTAATATAATTTGGAACCAATTCCAATTTAGAGCCAATTTTAGTTTGCAACAAATTTCAATTTGGAACCAATTTCAATTTGGATACAATTCCATCTTAGAAGTAATCCAATTTGAAACCAATTTCATTTAGAACCAATTCTAATATGATATGACTGTAATTAAAGATAGAAAATAATAATCCACTTCGATGGGTCTCAGAAATATTTTGAAAGGATCTTGAATTTTCAGAATTGATTTTAATTTCATTAATTGTAATTTTTTACTACATAGGAAATTGAAAACTTATTGAAATAAATGAGGAGTTGAGATTGACATAATTAAAGGAACGAAGAAAATGAAGGCAATAAAATTTATAGCAAAAAGATGATAAATGGAATAATTCGAGTTAAATCCAACTGAAGTTCCTCTTTGCTTTCACCTTGTGAGAATTTCACCCATAAGTCGTAATAATCCGTCCTAATAATGAGATGAGCCTTCAGTCTAATAGCGTTCCGGCACATCAATCATAATCGTCGATGATTACCTCAAAGGAAATAAGAGCTCATCAAATCCATTCCATTTCTCCAATCAGTGAGATATTTTAAGAACACCAAAAGGGACAACAAACTTATTGGTTGTACCAGAAATTGGTGATTGGTAAAATAACCCAAAATTGGCACAGTACCAATTTCTGTTGCAACCAATTTCTGGTACAGTCAATTTTTGGTTTATTTACCAATTTTTGTACAAGCAATATTGGTAGAGTACCAATTTCTGGTACAGTTCAATTCTGGTAATCCAATTTCTGGTATAACACAACTTCTGGTGCATACAGTTTCTGGTGCAAACATTTGTTGCTTATTTACCAATTTTTATGTTATTAATGTTGGCATAGTTCCAATTTCTGGTACAGCCAACTTTTGGTACAAGCAATTTCTGGTACAAGTATTTTTTGGTTTATTTTTGTACTACTAATGTGGGTACAATTCGAATTTCTGGTACACCCAACTTCTGGTACAATCAACTTCTGGTACAGCCAGAATTTTTTTCAAATTTGCAAATAGGAAGTCACATGTAATAAATTCTGTATGATTTTCGTCACACTTTGATGAAGCTGTTCTGACGTTAGTATCGTTAACTCGTTACATAAACAAAACTCTCGTTAAATCTCTTCACGAAACGATCCTAAATTTAATAGCCAACACTAACAACTTCAAAGTCTATAGAATCATGTGATGCTTATGTTGCATGACCAAAACATTAATATTAATTTCTTTCGTCTGTAGAAAATATTTATGGACCAAAATCCTTATATTTTCAAATTTCAAAATCATTTATTTTTTTTTTATTTTCATAAAAAAATATTTTATTAAAAACATTCTAGACTCGAAGGACTAGAACAGTCCGATTTTTTTTATTTTTGATTTTTTAATTAAAAGTGGGTACCTGTCATTTTCATTTGCACTCACAAACTCCATCGTCACTTGACAATAAACAATTTTGACAGAGAACATCACGATAGAGGAACAATTTCAACGGAGGACGACGCTTATACTGAAATCGTCATGCTCTTGGTATTCTGACATCGTACATTTCATCCTGTCGCTTTCCATACACAAAATGCTTTTCACACAAACAAAAACAACAACACGCTCGATCAAAGGGTTCCCTCAAGCGTAAACGTGCTTGTGAAGTTTCATTATTTTTTCCATCGATATGAATTAAAAAATCTAAAAATGAGAGGAATTTTTTTTTTGGTGTAATCAGTTTTGATATAGTATCAATTTTTGATAGAGTACCAGCTGTTGATCCAATCAGTTTTGACTTAGTACCAATTTTGGTACTGTACCAATTTGGGTATTATGCCAATGATTTTTGCAACCAATTTTGGGTATCGTACCAATTTTTCTACAGTACCAATTGGTTTTGTAACCAATTTTTGTATGAAATCAATTTTTGGTACAGTACCAGCTGTCGATCCAATCAGTTTTGGCATAGTACCAATTTGGATATTATACCAATGATTTTTTCAACCAATTTTGGGTATTGTACCAATTTTTATATGATGCCAACTGTTTATGGAACCATTTTTTGATATAGTGCCAATTTTTCTACAGTACAAATTGGTTTCGTTACCAATTTTGGTATAGTACCAATTTTTGGTACTGTACCAGCTGTTGATCCAATTAGTTTTCGCATAGTACCAATTTTGTTACTGTACTAATTTGGGTATTATACCAATGATTTTTACAACCAATTTTGGGTATCGTACCAATTTTTATATGATACCAACTGTTTATGGAACCAATTTTTAATATAGTACCAATTTTTTACAGCACCAATTGGTTTGGTTACCAATTTTTGGTACCGTACTAGCTGTTTATCCAATCAGTTTTGGCATAGTACCAATTTTGTTACCAACTGTTTTAGTGCAACCAATTTTTAATATAGTACCAATTTTTGTACAATAACATTTGGTATAGTACCAATTTGAGTATTGCTTCAATGATGTTTACAACCAATTGTTATAGTACAACCAATTGTTGTTATAGTACCAATTTTTATATGATACCAACTGTTCATGGAACCAATTTTTAATATAGTACCAATCTTCCTACAGTAGCGATTGGTTTCGAACCAATTTTGATATAGTACCAATTTTGTTCCCAACTGTTTTGAATAGTATGTACAGTATACTACCAATTGTTTTAGTGCAACCAATTATTGGTACACTACCAATTTTTGTATGGTACCAACTGTTGATAGAGTACCAATTTTGGTATAGTGAAAATTACAGTGCAATAAATTTGATTACAGTACCAATTATTTCGGTGTAGCCAACTGTTGACAGAAACCAATTTTGCTATAATCTCAACTGTGCCAATATAATACCAATTTTCATATATTATAAATTAAAGGTAACCAATTTCTCAGGAATTAAATTTTTTAATTAATTTTCTTTCCCTGAATAAAAATGTACAGAATACAAAAATATCTGTTTCGAAATCTAAAGAAAAGAATTTAATTTCAATTGCTCTCTTTTTTCTCCCTTTTTTTAATTCATAAAATTGCATGCGCAGTGAAAAGACTCATGAATGGTGCATAGAGTGGACATATGGCGACTCGCGTACGCAAAACGGATGTCCGGTGTTCCGCTACTCCCTTGTCCCTTTTTATTGTTCCTATACAGATATCCCGATATTTTCTCAGGGGCGGCTTTTAACTGGGGCTCCCGAAAAAAAATATTTCTACTATGAAAAACAATTTTTAAACAAACTTTTATAATTAAAGAGGATATGAATTTTTGATTTGAAATATTTAAATTCTTCTCTCGGATTTCGAGCATTTTCGACCTGCTGAGGTATATATTGTCATCAATATCCATTTTCATGACAGATACATATATGTATATTCAGATCTCTTAAATTATTACTACAAACCTGGATGTGAAATTCATGGCCTCATAAACGCGGAAACAGCGTTTCTGTGGTTAAACACATGTTTCAATATTAATATTCAGTAAATTACTGGCCTCGAATTTCGAAATCTACAGAGTATAATTTACCGGAATTTTAGTACAGGAATAATAATATTATTCGCAAATTTTACAATTAATTACCAATTTATCGATAATTTCATTATTTTTATTCTAAAAGTTCAAAAAAATATTTTCCAACTTCCTCAATCAATTTTCCCACCTGAGAATATTATGAAACAATTGATTGTAAAGTTTCGACTTGAGATACAGGAAACAAAAGATCACTCATTATTATGCAGTGTCTACGAAATATTGCAAAATCGACGAAGGCTTTGATTCCGGTATTTGGTTATTCACTATTCAATCCTGTGCTACTCTTGAACTCACATTGTTTGGTCAAAACTTTCGCGACGAGGTTTCATCGATCTGTTAATGAGCCCATTGTCCGGAAATGACTATTAATCAACTGATAATGTAAATGCATGGCATTTCCTCTGAAGAGAAAATATAATGATGTTTGCAGCCAATATTTGAAGTGTCGCAAATCTGATATTCACAATTTGAATAATAAACGAAAATTTCGTTCAGAGGCTTCAATTGGTTGTGACTTTCAGTTGATTGCGGTGGCAATTTATTGTGATTTAAATTGGTTGCAAATTCAATTGGTTGTCATCCAATTGGTTGCGAATTCAGTTGGTTGCCAATTCAATTGGTTGTGGCTTCAATTAGTTGTGCCCTTCAACCAATTTGCCCTTCAACCAATTGAATTTTCAACCAATTGAAATAGTATCCAATTGAATGACAACAAATTGAATTTGAAACCAACTGAAATTCAATTGGTTGCGCTATTCAATTGGCCATTAATTCCAATTGGTTTCGATTTGGTTATACACCATTGCGCATCATTACTCAGTTGGTTGCGCAACCAATTATACACCATTGCACAGTTGGTTGCGCAATTGGTTGCGGGGCTAATTATATATTGTTGCGCAGTTGGTTGTGACTTTTAGTTGATTGCGGTGGCAATTTATTGTGATTTAAATTGGTTGCAAATTCAATTGGTAAAATATTGCGCAGTTGGTTGCGCAGCCAATTGTACACAATGGCACAGTTAGTTGCGCCTAGAAGTTGTTTGAACCTAACAGTTGGTTAAGAAACCAATTGTATATTTTTTCGCAGTTGGTTGCATCCTACAATTAATTGCTCATCAAAACTGTTTCAACTTTTTATAAATTCGATGTGCTGATTGTAAACTTTGCTTAGTGAAACAACTCTGATTAGTTTCATCCACAACTTAGTTTACCCTCAAATATTGAGAACTGCTTGTCAGCGTTGCTTCAACCACAGGCTGAATTTAGCTTGACTTAATCCTGACAGATTGTCAATAATCCTTCATCATAACTAAACACAATACATATTATATTAAATATAATAATAGATACAATAATAAATGTTGTAATAAATATTATAATAAAATAGTAAATATATTATTATAGAATAATCAATATTTTTTTAAATCTTGTTTGCTTCTTTTATGGATTTATTTAATGAAAGTTTATACCTCTTTGTATACTTGAAATGGGAACTGAAGAAAGAGACTTTTAACGATGAGGGAGGGAAACTCAACACGGGTTAATTAAAAGGTTGTCGTTTCATAGCCATTACGAGAAGTTTTAACTACATTATACAATTGTTGATGGAAACAGGAGTCGTGGAATTGTTATATGGATATATACATATATATAATTATGTATTGTGAATATATATCTATATATATTAATAATGCAGACAACTACCAGAAATAAATGAAAGGATATATAGATATATAAAGTGTAATCTCTAAGATGTAACAAGCACGAGCTTCTGTTAAACATCCCAGCATCCGAAACTAGCTCATCTTCCCAAACAAACTTGCTAAGTAAGCCAGGCTTAAATGTGTTTACTCTGAAGTTCTTTTCTTGACTCTAAGAATTTTTAAGACACGGTATTTTTCTGGAATATTAAAACAATCTTTGTTCAAGTAAATTCCGACATTGTTATAACAAAAGATTATAATGAAAATTATAATTTTTAATTATAATTTTAATTATACTTTTTTATGAAAATTAAAGATTTAAAAATCGGATCTCGAAATATGCAAAATATAAAAAAAAATTATTTTAATTTGACTACAATCAGAAAAATACGTTAGTCGATGAGGAAGTTCACATGAATAATTTCTCACGTTTCTGATCAAGATTTATACGAGGACTCATTAAATCGACATTTTAATTAATTATGTAGATATTTAAGCAAATTGTATTTTATTATAATTTGAGCTATTTTTTTATTATTAGATTTTTATTTTATTTTATTTTATTTATTATTTTATTATATTAAAATATACCTATATAAATATATTTTTTTTTTAAATTATTTTTTTTTCAATCTTTTTGGGTTTCAGAAAAAAAAAAAGTAGGCTGAAGTGATTTGCAATCGGAATTCTTAACACGCGAAGTAAACAAAACGGATATAGTGAAGTCCCAGCTAAAGTCTTGCAATTAGACCAAGACCGTGCTAATAAGCGTATCTTGTACCTATTAATAATATTACCTCACAAGGAATCATTTTCCTACTTTTTAAACAGTAATTTAAAATTGGGGTCGAGATTTTTAATTAGGGTTCGCTTGACTATTTTTTTAATCAAAATATATCTACTACATAATTAAGAAAATTATATATTAAAATGATTAAAATTATTAAATTATTAAAACTAAATTAAATAATTAAGAAAATAAATTTCTTATTTGCTCTTAACTTAATTTTTAAAAATTCCGCTCCAATTAAAGTGTCTGAAAAAAAACTATTCACACCAGTGCAAAAGAATTAAAAAAATATTATTACTGCAAAAATTGAATATTTTTATTAATGATAATTGATTTAAAAATTACTCACCGATGGCATTTTTGTCTTTGCCTTTCGTGGACCCACAAAGCGTCCCCCAAACTGTGGGTTCCGCTACTCTGCGCACCACCCATGATTTTATTAATTCACTCTGAAATTAATTTAAATCCAATAATGAAAAAATAATTGCGAATTTTATATTTTAATAATTGCGGGTTTTTTAACTATATGAAATATAGTTAAAAAATATTTTAATCTAATATTATATTAATACAGTTTAATAGAAAATATAATGAATAATAAATTTCTACTTTTCAATACAAAGTCAACAACAAAAATTTTTAAATCCCCATCAATAAATAATTTATTCATTTGTTTCTAGACAATGGAAATATATTTATGAAAAATTGATCAGTCTTATTTAAATTAAATAATTTAAATAATTTAATTTAAAATAATTAATTTAGATACTTTTTGAGTCAATTAATTTAGTTAAAGTTTTTTTTTAATTATTTTAATTTTAGTTTTATTTTTAAATTGGAGGGGGATGAAATTTAAAAAACCAAAAAAGACCTACTTTGGGGAGTCGCCCCTTTTTTAAAAAATATTTTAATCTACTATTTTAGTTCTTATTTTAATTGCAATTTTAATTTTAATTGAACGGGTTTAATAATATGTACCACGTACAGATCTCTACATTACCGACATTTTTTTCTGTAAGACAGTCATTCTGATCAATAAGTTACCAAGCTGGAAATCTGTGATTGTTCGAAAAAATGTATTTTGGTGTTTTTTTTCTTAAGTTAACATTTTTTGAACTAAATGTCTTATTTAGGATTAACGCTATTTACATAAAGAATATGCTAAAGAGAGTAAGAGAGAGCGAAGATTTTACTTCCGGGTGATCGCCAATAGAGGGCGAAACCCTGCCTCTCTCGAAGGTAAGAAAATATTTCCAGGTTATATCTGTGGCGATTTCTCGAGTCTTTACATGTTTGAAAAACAGAGATTTATTCCTACGTTAATTTTGTCTAGAAAGGGTCTTCACAGACCCACGAAATTGAAAAAAGCACAATTTTTAATATTCAGGGAAAAAACTATTGGAAATAGTATTATATACATATATAATATTATATATAACATTATATATAATATTATATATAACATTATATATAATATTGTCTAAATGTGTGTAGTATATTTTATATTGTATAAATATATTTTATATTATACATTATAATTATATATTAAAACATACTATTATTTAATATAATTTTATTTAAAATTTAGATTTGTGACCTTGATTTATTTTCTATTTGATTTTCCATTTAATATCTAGTACACAATTTTAATAAAATTTTTTTTGTATTGAAAACTTTGGAAAAATTAAAAAAAAAATATTTCAAGATTTAATCAGTGCAAAAAGTTTGAAATATAACTTCCATTTTCTTCAGCTTTTATTTTTTAAAATGAGTTCGAAAGGCAATGGAAATCAGAAACTACGTTTTTGCGGACTTTTTTTCAGCTTTCACTCTGCGCTGAATCACAAATAATAGGGAATTAAGATGAAAACGGAAAACAGTTTAATAGAAAATATAATGAATAATAAATTTCTACTTTTCAATACAAAGCCAACAACAGAAATTGTTAAATCCCCATCAATAAATAATTTATTCATTTGTTTCTAGACAATGGAAATATATTTAGAAAAAAATTGATCAGTCTTATTTAAATTAAATAATTTTAATTATTTAAATTAAAATAATTAATTTAGATACTTTTTGAGTCAATTAATTTAGTTAAAGTTTTTTTTTAATTATTTTAATTTTAGTTTTATTCTTAAATTGGAGGGGGATGAAATTTAAAAAACCAAAAAAGACCTACTTTGGGCAGTCGCCCCTTCCACTAACTAACGGAACATGTTAAAAAAATACAAATTGAGCACTTCCGGTACCGCGAATCAAGGACTTAATTTTGAAGAAAAGAATCAAGCACCACTTATTAATTGAACAAGATCTCACGGTAGACTGGTGGGTCTGAAAAGTCTTAAGAGAGTTTCCACGAGGTTCTATAGGTGGTGGAGAATGTAGAGGTGGATAATTCCTTGCCACTTCCATGATGAGCCCAGGACGACAATAAAGCCTACATCCACTAAGCCTAACAATAAGAGCGCTAATTGTCGGACATTGCCTGCTTCAAGTAATTATCACCAGACCGAATTCTCATTTCGATTAGTTGACTGGTCTCACGAACGTCCAATTTCATTTCAGAGAAATTGTTTTGTCGGAAACAAAGTTTGGAATGATTAATACTTTTTAAATTTAATTTCAGGAGGTAATTTAGAGAAAATGAGAAATTTCTTGAAAATTAAGATTTTTTGGGGTGTGACTGATTTTGGAGTATGAACAGTTTTGGGGTATGGCCGATTTTGGGGTGTGACCAAGTTTGGGGGTGACCAGCTTTGAAATGTAACCAATTTTAGGTGCAAAACCAATTTTGGAATGGAACACATTTTGGGGCGTGACCAATTTTGAGGCGCAACCAACTTAGGGGTGCAACCAATTTTTGGACACACTCAAATTTTGGATGCAACCAATTTTGGGACGCGACCAATTTTGAGGCGCAACCAACTTAGGGGTGCAACCAATTTTTGGTCGCAACCAATTTGGTCAATATAATTCGAACCGAAAAAAATTTAATATTAAAAGAATTGAATGAGAGAACCAAATAATTGATATTTCCCCCAAATTGGTTAGACTTGATAAAAAAACAAATTGATTTCTAGAAGATTATTTATTTTTGAGGATTTTGATGAATCCAAAGAGGGTATTTTTGAAGCACATCAATTTTCGTATTTTCGCTCTCATTTATCCATCCATGGCCAATGGATTTTCCCTGGAACAAAATTGTTTCGCATTCTCGGGCTCATTGCGCAACAAACGACCGGCTGTTGCTTGATCTCGGCAACCATAAATCCTTCCTACTTTACATCCGATCATTCCGCTTGAGGGATTGTTCTGTCACGACCCGAGACACTGATACTTAATCAAAAATTGAATTCAAATCCTTTAACCCGTGAAAAAAAATGTCAATTTCAACATTGTAAACTAAAATTTGCAAATTGAAAATTAAAAATTTTTTAAATGGAGTCTCTTGGCAAAATTTTATTTACAATAAAAAAATTATTTATCTATAAAAGTGGTGATTCAATGAGATAAACCAGAGTAGAATCTGAATTTTTATTATATTTTGGATTTTATTTCAGAGAAGGTTTTTTTTTCATTTAAAATGTCAGAATGAAAAATTGCATTTGGTATAATCATAATCCAAAGTAGATCTTGCACTTCAAACTCGTATGGTGCTCAAATTATCGTGTTTTGTTCCGTCCTGCTTACTACAGAAAAATCCTCAGCATCGTCCCATTCCACCCATTTCGCTCTCCACACTCTAATACCTTCCTCATATCAACGGCTCTTAACCAGGTTATAGCCTAGCTCTCGATTGCGTGATTATCACGCGAGAATTTTAGTGATAAAAAGCAACAGAACTTGTCATCCGCCCTACTGTAAAAAATAAATAATAAAAAAATATTTATTTTGCACTTTCATTTTATTTATAAGACGACAATATTCGCTCTGATCTGGAGTAATATTTGTGCCCTAGAACTTCCCAAAAATATTTTTGGGGCATTTTCAAAAATTAGTTGCACCCCAATTTTAGTTGCGCCCCTAAGTTGGTTGCCCTAAAAAATTGGTTGCACCCCAAAATTGGTTGCGCCCCAATATTTGTTATGCCTAAAAAAATTGGTTGCCCCTAAAATTGCCTTACCCCAAAGTTGGTTGTCCCATAAAAATTCTTGTACCCCAATTTTAATTGCTCCCCTAAATTGGTTGCCCCTAAAGTTGCCTGTGAACCAAAGTTAATTGCCCCATAAAAATCCTTACACCCCAAAATTGACTGTGTCCCAAATAAAAAAGTAATTAATTTTTATTAATTCATTTCCTCCCTTTTTTAAATCAGTAATTTTAATAAACAAATGACTTTCTCTGTTTACAGCTGAAGTCATAGTGGATTATAACAGAGGTCTTCCTAGGATCAAAGTCCCACTACCTTCAAGGAGGGAGAGTTGCGTTTTCACCCTAAAACCAATCACACACACCGTAGGAGATTTTCTGGAAATGCTCAAAGTTGAGGATCGAGGCATCGACAGAGCGACTATTACAACCTTAGGTGAATAGAAAAATCATGACATATTTACATCTCTAATTACCTTCTTTCAGATTCGCTGCAATAATTATGTGCCACATTCCAATTTATTCCGTACTTTCATTTAATCCGTTCATTAAAATTAAATTTAAATTAAGAATAAAGTAAAACTCCATTTTGTATTCCCAAATATTTTTTTTATTAATTTGGATGTGCTCTAAAAATTTCTTTGTTCACTGTTCAAAAATTGGTTGCGTCAACAATTTGGTTTCACCCATAAAAGTTGTAAGATTCCCAATTTTCAAAAAATACCCCTTTTAAAAAAATCGATATTTTATATATTTTTTATTTCTACAGATGGAACGAGGATAGGCTACAGTAATACGATAGAGTCTCTATTGGAGGAGGAATTTAAATTAATTGTAAACGATAACATTTATACAGTAACTCCACCAATAGCTCCAGTTAAACCTCTAGTAAGTTTATTTTTACTAAAATTTTTGAAAATAAATAATTCTAATTATAGTAAAAATAATTTAATTATTTATTTTGTAGGAGGGAATTCAGAAATTGTCTGATATTCAGACGATGATTACTCAATTATACGACGCACTACACGTTCGTGAACATCAGGCCGAAATGGAAAAACGAATCTTAGCTCAACTAGAAGTAGTCAAATTAGAATTGGATCCCCTCGAACAGGTAAATCTAAAAAAAAGTATTATTTATATTCGAAAAGAGTTCCCTTCAAAAATATTAATAACTCTTTCTTATATTTTTTTTCTCAGCAAAAATTAGAAATTGAAACAGCAGCCGCGAGAAGGGCAAATTTATCGGCATGGGCTGGATTAGTGCTGATGTCGATACAATTTGGAATTCTGGCTCGATTGACTTGGTGGGAATACTCCTGGGATATTATGGAACCTGTAACTTATTTCGTCACGTACGGCACGGCGATGCTGTGCTACGTCTACTTCCTTCTAACGAGACAGGTGAGTTTATGTTCTCGAGGGAATTGCGCGAAACAATCAACAACTTACTAATATCAATAACTCGATAGTGTCTCCAGAAAATTGATCAAAATCCCCATTCAATACTTACAAATTTAATTTGAGAATATATTGATCTTATCACTATTTTTTAAAGTAGAAAAAGTAATATTGTCATTTAAATTTTGCGCCACTGTAATTACAAGTGCCATAGAATTTTATTGTGCAGCTTTAAGTTCCATAGAACTTTACTGCGCAGCTTTAAGTTCTATATGACTTTACTGCGCAGCTGTAGATTCAATAGAACACTTCTGCGCAGTTATAAGTGCCATACAACTCTATTGCGCAGGCTTGAAAAGTGACGTCACGATTTCGAACTCTGTCACGGGAAATGCAAACTGAAAAGCTCATTTTGTTCTTTTTAAACAGTATTATTCTTTTAATTTTATTGAAATTAATTCTAAAAATTTATATTTTTCAGGAATATATGTTGCCAGACGCACTTCACCGACAACTTCTCGTCGGATTCCACAAGAAAGCAAAGAAGGTCGGCTTCGATTTAGTGAGATACAATCAATTAAAGGACCACGCCTACGAGTTGGAAACAACTTTACGAATTATTCGCGGTCCCCTTTGGGAGAAGAAACACTTGATCGAAAAGCAACCCGAGAAACGATCTAGCTCAAGTTCCAGTTCCAGTTCGAGTTCCAGATCGAGATCTCGAAGTGACTCAAGAAGTCAGAGTCCTAGTCCTGATAAGGAAATTAAAAAAAAGGACACCGTAGGGTCTCCGCCTCTTAGATAAGTCGCCCTTTCTGACCAAAAATAATCTCCTTTCTATTTGTACTTATATCATCTTTGAAAAAAAAAAATTACAGTAAAATTTACAATCATCCAAGGATTGTAAATTTTTTGTAATCAATTTGTCGAATTTAGAAACAGAAAAAATCGATCGAAAATTATCAAAAAGAGAGCTGGGCAGTTTTGCGATTTGAATTTCCCGCTCTAGAATTCGAAGTAGTGACGTCACTCTTCAGCCATGCGCAGTAGCGCCACATGTAATTGATTGCTGCGCAGTATAGTTTTATTAAACTTATCAATGCGCAGTAGGTTTTACAGTATATAAAACTGCACACTAGTGTTTTATGACAAATTCTGTCTGCATGATTAAAAAAAAAGTGACGTCACTTCGGATTTGCGAAGTTGTGTCCTTCGGGATTTAAATATGTTTGTAATTTAGGAACTACAAGCACAGTAGATTTATAATAAATTCTAGATGCGCAGTAGAATCCTAGTGAATGAATGACTGCGCAGTAGGTCTCTAATGAACTTATAGTTGCGCAGAAGGTTTCTACGGTAGATATAACTGCGCACTGATGTTGTACGGCACTTATCGATGCGCAAAAAAGTTTAGTGCCTAGTATGTAACTCAAATACTTGTTTAATGGCTGTCCAGCTCCAGTGATGAGAAATAATCGAAAGTGATCAGAAGTGATACTTGAGAAGCCTTCGGGAATGACATTGCTTTCAATATTCCTTTGGCTGATAAAGGCTTGCTGCTAATTTAGTGACTAAGTTCTTTGAAATGCTAAGTGGTGCTACTCAATTTTGGATAACAAAAGCCTTATTTTTATTATCAAATTAAATTTTTTCATAGATCTGTTTGGTACTTATATCTAAACTTCAAATTTTTTATAGAGCTTTGGAGTAATTAAAGCAAAATTTAAGTAGGTTTGCGGAACAAAAAATTGACTAATCGCGTATAAAATACAGTAATAAAATCTAAACCTTGAAAGTGGGCTTTTTCGGAAATCTATAATTAATTCTTGCTTGCACAAGTTTCAAAATCTCTCTATCCGTCCGACTTAACAAAAGCTGCGCATTTCTCACTATACAAGTTACTCTTTGTGATAAAAATACGATTTACGAAACTACAATCGTATTTCCCTGTAAATAAATTGCATTTTATTTATATTTGCATTCGTTACTTAATTAAAAGAGTTTAGAAAATTCGTATTCATATCGAAAGGCCATAAAGTTTTTAGCTTCGTTAGACAAAACTGGTAGGAATAATTAATCTTTAGGAAATCTATCTAGCCTTGAATTTTTCTGAACTAGATCATCATCACTTTAACTAAATCTCTTCCACATTCACCAAATATAGACTTTTTCAACCAAATTTTATAGATCTAGAGACCACTCTGCACTTATAGAATAATTAAGGTTCCTACTTTTAAGACTAAACTTGACTCGCTTCCTAGCTTCGAAAATTTGCTGGACATTATTTTCTAATGTTCCTCCAGCGGAAAAAAATGAAAGTTGGATCTAAATCTAATGCTAGTGCCAATTTATAAAATAAATCTCTGCTTTGTAATCGCGAATTTTGCATTTTGCATTGAATGTCTCGTCTTTGAAAAGGCAGAGCATTGTGAAAAATGATAAAATTAAGGAAACAATTGAAGGGCAAGTTTTGAAATTCTTCCAGATTCGTTATAATAAAATTATTCTTCCGAAGATTTTTTACGACCTACGAACGAGTTTTGTAAATATATATAAAAGTTATAAATATATTGTACACACGTTATTTTCGGAATGATCTTGTCGTTGCGATGTTTTCTCTGAGCTTATTAATAATAATTAATGCCTAACTCTTCGCATTTTTCATAATACGTATACGAAAGTTTCTAATTTCATCTTTAGGATCTTGGATCCGACATTCTAAACTCAAAATAGAATCTCCCCATTTTACTCAACAATTGTTAGCATTTTATATTTTTTTGCTCTATATATGAACTCTTTTTTGATTTAGAAATGTGTCTGTAGAGTGAAAAAATATTTTATTTTAACACCTTTTTCTGAAAACTTAGAATTCGAGACCTAATCTCAAAATTCAATCGTATCGTTTCATTTTACACAAAAAATATCGAAATTTTATTGTTTTTCACTCTGTATGCAAATTTATATTTAAAAAATAAATTCCACTACAGAGAGAAAAATTATTTAATTATGATATTTGGCAAGTAAAATGAAGAATTCGAATTTTGAGATTGGGAATTGAACTGAAATCCCTCAATCTTTTTTTGTATTTTAAAACTTTGACCGAAGACTTAAAGTTGGTATAAAAATATATTCGCGTACTAGTCATTAAACGAAACTGTCGCTCTCAGATTTGCTCATTACATTTAATTACTGCTGAGTGTGAAACCGTTTATAGTTCCGAATGTTCGAGCCCAATTGGTTCGATTATGTGTGAATAATAGTAATCTTAAAGAAATAATGGCTTTTGGCTACGATCAGCAGAGAGATCCACTTACATTTTTTTGCTTTATTAATATTCTTTATACTTGATTTCCTTTTTCTGCGAAGCAGCAACATTTAAAAAAATTTTAATCATCTATTCACTAATTTCAGTTTTTGCAATGGATCTCTTTTCTAATCGTGTCTAAATATCATCGAATCGTGTCATTTCTCTGTATATACATATTTCCAATAAATCAATATTTATTCATCCACTGTTAAAATAATTTTCACGATAAAAATTCTTGTTTTTGTAAGCTTAGAGCGTGACGTCAGTTTTCAGACATGCGCAATAGGGTTCTAAGGTATTTACAACTGCGCAGTAGATTTCTATGCCATTTTATGCTGCGCAGTAATTGATTTAAAATATTTTTTTATACGTAATAATAATAATTCAAAAAATTAGGTAATTTTACTTAGTTTATTAAGAAATGTACTTTTGCTATTTACAAAATAATTATCTAACTGTTTTAAATCACAGACTAATCATAAATCAGTTGTTAATTCGTGGGTATCAGGATCGACTATTGTTTTCCCTTTTTCAAGTTTATCCAAAGATCCAATATCTGTCCCGTTTTGAAATCGGCTTTCTGTATTTTTTTCTGAACTGTGTCTGAATTTACCATTGGTGTTATCGAATATACTTCCTTTTTCGAACATCTCAGGTTTATTATCTCCATTGACTTGAATTTGATTTCGTAATTTATTTCCTTTGCTTTTCTTTCTGAAAATAATTTTCTCCAAAATCAGCATTGGCGACTCAAAAATTATGCAGAAGAAGAAAGACGCGACTGTACAGATGACTAAGTCGCACAAGAAATCTTGAAACTGGGAAAATATTAGATTTCAATTAATTCCAACAATTATAATTAAAAATTATGATAAAAAATAAAGAAATAATTTGTTTTAAACTTACCATTGCGAAATTTGAAAAATATACAGGTAGTCTTGTAGTACCGGATCTCAAAGATTGTACTAAAAAGTGCAGAAGATAAACGCTGTAGGATATTCTGCTTATTGGCAGGAAAATTGGCAGTGATAACAATTTATTAATCACACCTAAAAAATAATTTAATTATAATTTATCGTAAGGTACTTTTTTAAAAATAAATTTGCGAGAGTTTATTACTTACCTCCATAGCCGTGATGGCAGGCATAAATTATCCAGGAAATTCCCATTGACCAAATAGCACGAGATACAGCTACGAAAATACTTTCCCACCATTTATTGTACTTGTAACTTTTATCAACTATAAATGCAAATCCCAAAATGCAAAAAGCGAAACAAATTGTAGCAGTTATCCAACCAAAAATAAGATGATTCTGCAAACAAAAAACAAATTTTAGAATGAAACCAGCTTAAAAAAAAAAAAAAAAAATTACCCTTTTTGGTTTGGTGTTAATTGTTAAATTCATAATGTATCCAAAAAATATTCCGAAAAGCCAAGGACTGGCTCTGCAATGTGTAACTATGTATAGTTTAAGATTACTATCTGCTATTATACTCGGTTTGCTGAAATCAATTAAATTAATAATTAATCACAGTCATTTGCAAAAAGATATTTTTGCTATCGTATAGATTCATGTGCAACAAAAAAAATCAAAGAGAATCCTATTTGTGAGTTTTTATTCACGAAAAAAGTTGCGAGGTGGGAAAAGTGACAGCTTTTCTCCACCTCGCGACTTTTTTACTGAATAATTCTTTTAAAAGTGAGAATGGAGGACTCATTTTTTTTTTAACTGAATCTATTCGATGGCAAAAATCAAATAAGGTATTTAAAAAAATTGTTCTACTTACAGGTGAAGAGCCAGAGTATTAACCGTTAACTCGTTTTCTGATAGAATTATACCTGGAGTAATAAGAGAAGCGATAAAAAATACTCCTAATATTATTAAACCTACATTTGGCTTCTTAGCAAGTGGGTACAAAATTAATGGTGAAAGCCAAAAAAGCTGCATGTCGACTGCCAAGTACCATAAATGTCCCATACACTTCTGCAAAAATAATTTTTATGGATTCATTTTGTAATTATTTTTTTTATTGTAAATATAAAATATAATTACAAATTGAAAAATTTCGGTACCAAAATGCTAATATTTCCTCCATAATTTTGCACATAGAGAAGAAATCTCCACCAATTCTTCTCACATTCTTGACCCACATTAACAACATTGGTTTCCCAAATTGGTCCAGAACCCAAATAAGGAGTAATATAAATTGCAATAGCCAAAAGGGCAAGCACTGCCGGAGTTAATCTAAAAAAAAAATAATAATAATAAAATCTCGATAAGGTAGGGATCGGATAACTAAAATATGCTCTTAAATACTACTAAATTAATTAATTAATAATAATATAGATAAAAATTTACCTAATATATCGGTGCAAATAATATTCAAAAATATTCAAACTTCCACCCTTAGACATTTTTTTCAGAAAAATGTATGATAAGAGGAATCCACTCAGCAGGAAAAACGTATCAACAGAAAAAATTCCGAAAGTAATATACATTGATTTCCAGGATCCAGCCCACTAAATAAGAATAAATTAAATTTAAAAGATAATTAAAAAATGTTTAATTTTTTTTAAATACATAAAAAGATTTGTGCCATCCTGAAGGTTCAATTACTGCAAAAAATATCGAAGAATCTCAAAATTTTGAGGATTTATGAACAAAAAAAGACGCGAAGTGGAGAAAATGGCGATTTTTCAATAATTTTTCACCGTCCCGTCACTTTAATCGTGAATAAAACTTGTAAAAATACAAACTTACATCGTAGAATTCAAGGAAGTTAACGTAAGATGATTGATAATTATGGTAGATTTCGTGTCCATAAATTACCCACACAATGCTTAAAGCTCGAATTCCGTGAACTGCACTAATTGTTCCTGAATTCTGCTCCGTGCTAAAAATTCTCAAAGAGCTATTTAATAAAGAAAAACGAGCCAATGTTGAAATAACTTTGCTGTGAAGATTATTTTCCTTCATCCAATTTTGACTGTATTCAAAAATCGTGCAGCATACGAGGAAAATTATTATTATTGAAATTATTGATCTGAAAAAAAAAATTCAATTAGAGCAACTTTATTTCGATTTCAAGGCACCCAAGTCTGGCTTACTATCAGTTGGTAAAACAGTTTAGTTAAAATCCATTATATTTATTACCGATGGTTGGTAAGGCAGATTTGGTTCTAATCTGAACTTAAATGTTCCTACCTTACCGACAGTTGGTAATTAAATTAGGTTTTTTTAGTTTTTATAGAAATAAATACTCACGTGGTAATTGTTCTACCTGTAGTCCATTTTTCATAATCTAAATTAGAACACGAGCCACTTAGCATTTTTATATTATACTCCTCAGAAATAATTCCTTTAAGATGAATTAATTGATTTACTCTATTAATTATCAATTCGACATCTTCTATATCACAAGAAGGTGGAAGACATATCGAGAGTTTCGGATGTATATCTAAAGATACATTTCCGGGCAAACTAATATCTAAACTGTAAACGCAGTGCTTTGGTGAAGTTTTTTTCGAACTGAAATTTCCAATAATTGAGATGCATTCATCGAACATTCCATAATCAACGAAATTTCCCCCCAATACTCCCACTGGAATTTTTGTGGAGGCATCGACCACTAAAATTAAAATTATTTTTTTAGTATTAAAAAATAAAATATAATTATTTTTAAAATTTTTGCAATATTTACAGTACTTGGGAATATATTGAATATATTTTAGAATACTTTAATAATATTTAAGGCCATGTGTGAATTATTCGATCCCTACCTTACCGACATTTTTTTCCTACAATGCCAATTCTACATTTATTTAGATATCGAATTTAGAATCTGACAAATTAAAGGAAATTTATTAAAGTAAGTTTTTCTGGGCCTAAAATTTTATTCAAAAATATATTTAACTTTAAGTACTGAAAATTTTTGAAAATTTTTAAAAAATTTTTTCTAATACTATTGGAATATTTAAAAATATTTGTGAATATTCTAAAATAATTTCGAATATTTTGGAATATATTTTTGATTAAAAATTTAAAATATAATATTGAAATTCATTTTTCAAACTAAAATTTCTGAAAAATTGTATTTTAAAAATATAACTTACTTTTTAAAGCCCATATTTCAAATTGTTGTAGTGCAGAAAAATATAAACCAAGATCTGTTTGACATTCAGTGGAATTTTCAGAAAAATCGGCATATTTTGGAAGGAAGTTTATTGGCTCCAAATATTGTAAAGTATTTCCGATGCTTTCTACCCTCAATAATTCATTTTCCTCGATTTGAGGAAATGAAAAGACACTGGCAATGAAATTCAGAATAACAAAACTGATCAGCAAAATATAAGTTTTTTGTAAAAATTTCATTATCACTACATATAGTTTGTCGATGCCTCGAGTTTTTTTGAACGATTAAAGACAATTCTATCGAAATAAGGTGGGTAATGTGTATAAGATAAGCCAAATATCGAATGTAATGATTATCAATCTATTATCAAGATTTTAGACCATGATTTGTAATTTTTTTATTTACTATCCTAAATTACATGAGGAAATATTAAAAAAAAATTAAATAATCAATAATAATTTTTTTCTACGTTATTCAGCTTCAGTAGAAAATAGATTATTACAGTTTTAGTGATAATACATTATTTTAGATCTTTGAAAGATTATTTACAAATTTTTTACAAATTTTTTACTTCACAAATTTTTACAATTGTAATACATCACAATAAACAAAAAGTATTAATTTATGAATAATTTTCATAGCGTAATATAAACGTAAAATCTCAATAAAATTTGTGCTGGTCATTTTATCTGTTAATGATAACAAAATTCGTTGCATCAGAGGTGTTTATAAGTCGATATCTGATTCTCAGATAATATCTATATTTTAAATCTCAAAAGGTGAGAAAAAATGAATCAAATCTAGAAAATAAATGGTAATTAAAAAAATTGTAAATTAAGGTCAATATTTTTTAAATTAATCATTTACAAATTTTCAAACAAAAAAAAATAATCTAATAAAAATTCGTATTACAAGAAAATTATTCAGTGACATATTTAAATTTACATTTTTTTTAATATAAATTTTATTTTTAAGTGATTAGTCACAAGTTTTTCGAGTTCATTCAAATTGGAAAGGATAGAAAATAAGTTCGGATTCATTCGGATTAAAGCTACGGATTAGAAAGGATTGAAAGTACTTCGGATTGATTTCGGATTAATTAGGATTGAGGGCACGGATTGAAAAGGATTGAACGGTAACTTCAGTTTAGAACTACTGATAGAAAAGGATTAAAATTCGTTCGGATTGATTCGGATTGGGATAAGGATTGAAAAGGGTGTACGGATTGAATATTTCGGAATTTTGTCGGATTCGAAATCGGATTAAAACTTTGTTCGGATTAGAATCGGATTCATTCGGATTAAAGTCGGATTCATTCGGATTGGAAAGTTTCTTCAGAATGATTCGGTTTCATTCGGTTTTGCTCGGATAGAGATTTCGCATTGGCTCGGATGACTTCGAATTGGCTGGGATTGGAATCTTATCGGATTTTATTATTTTGTTTATAATACCTCTTATATAAAAATTTGATTTTCAGTGATTTTCAAAAACGAAAAATCTTACAATGAAAAAAACTCAATGAAGAAAATAAATTCGATACTCTTCCCAAAATAATTTTACGAGATTTATTTTGTTGAACATTTATTTGGTATTAGTAATTATACAGAATAATTTAAATTACTTATTATATATTTATTTATTAAGATAAGCCTGATGGTAGTTTAGTAGGGTTTAGAATATTAATTGTCCTAACTGTTGTGTAATTAGCAGGTTTTCTGCAAGTGAGTGAATGTATTTCTGCATCAATGTACTCGAGACATTCATAAACATTAGTATAGATGTCTGTGTTTGATCCACATTCAACACCTCTTTGAGATGCAATACCGATTATAATATCTTCAATCATCAATGGATTACCACCATCTCCCTGAAAAAAGAACAATAGACAATAAAGCATAAACTACCCTGGCGGAAGGTTGGGATTTAAATTCATTCCGAACCAATCCGAAAATTTCCAAATCATTCCGGAATTTCTGTCCGAACCAAAAAGTTTCATTCCGATTTCATCCGAAGCTTACCTTTTAATCATTTTTAATCCGGGGCCCCTTAATCCGAATGAATCCGAAATCTATCTAAATACACTTTTTAATCCGTACTTCCATCCAAATGAATCTGAACACACTTTTCAATCTGTACGTCTAATCCGATTGAATCCGAAACTAAACCTATCTCACATTTCAATCCGAACGGTCAATTCGAATGAATCCGAGCCTCATAAAAAAAAGATTTTTTATTCCTTTTTAATCCTTTCTAATCCGTCAGTCTCTACAAAGTTGAATCCGAATGAATCCGATTGAATCCGATACCAAACCGAATGAATCCGATTCTAATTCGAACAAAGTTTTAATCCAATTTCCAATCCGAATGAATCCGATAAAATTCTGAAATACTTTCAATCCTTTTCAATCCGTAACCAACAAAAATTTCAGTCCGAATTAATCCGCTATTCAATCCGTACACACTTTTCAATCCGTTATCCCAATCCGAACGAATTTTAATCCTTTTCTATCCGTAGTTCCAAACTGAAGTTACCGTTCAATCCTTTTCAATCCGTGCCCTCAATCCTAATTAATCCGAAATCAATCCGAACTACTTTCAATCCTTTCTAATCCGAAGCTTTAATCCGAATGAATCCGAAACCAATCCGAACTTATTTTCTATCCTTTCCAATCCGATTGATCCGACACTAAACCGATCCCACATTTCAATCCGAACGGTCAATTTGAATGAATCCGAGCCTCATAAAAAAAAGATTTTTTATTCCTTTTTAATCCTTTCTAATCCGTCAGTCTCTACAAAGTTGAATCCGAATGAATCCGACTTTAAACCGAATGAATCCGATTGAATCCAATACCAAACCGAATGAATCCGATTCTAATCCGAACAAAGTTTTAATCCGATTTCCAATCCGAATGAATCCGATAAAATTCTGAAATACTTTCAATCCTTTTCAATCCGTAACCAACAAAAATTTCAGTCTGAATTAATTCGCTATTCAATCCGTACACACTTTTCAATCTGTTATCTCAATCCGAATCAATCCGCACGAATTTTAATCCTTTTCTATCCGTAGTTCTAAACTGAAGTTTCCGTTCAATCCTTTTCAATCCGTGCCCTCAATCCTAATTAATCCGAAATCAATCCGAACTACTTTCAATCCTTTTTAATCCGTAGCTTTAATCCGAATGCATTCGAACTTATTTTCTATCCTTACCAATCCGAATGAATCCGAAAAAGTTGTGACTAATCACTTAAAAATAAAATTTATATTTAAAAAAATGTAAGTGCAAATATGTCACGGAACAGCAACCTTCACTTTAGATTGGAATCCTTGCTTCGATCTCGGATTAGATCGGATTCATTCGGATTGAAATCCTTCCTTAAACCTCGGATTAGATATGATTCATTCGGATTGAAATCGTTTCTTTGACTTGGGATTAGATCGGTTTCATTCGGATTAAAATTCTTCCTTTAACCTCGGATTCAGTCGGATTAAGTCGGATAGGAATCCTTAGATCGACTTCGGATTGATTAGGATAGGAATCTTTGATCGGACTTCGGATTGGATCGGAATGAAACTGTTTGCTTCGGATACAAATTCCGGAATGAAATTGATTCAAAAGGATACATTTTTTTCTATCCGAACCTCCTATCCAGGGTCTGCTACATATTTGTTTCTTGTACATTATTTTTGTGTACTTAAGGCCATGTAAGACTTACCCGATCCCTACCTTACCGACTTTTTTTCTTTCTAACCTTACGTGTACATTTATTGAAATATCAAATAGAAAATTTCTAAAATTAAAAGAAATATGATAAGGTATAATAGGTTTATATGGTCTTAAATTTTTGTAAAAATAAAAATACAATTTTTGAAAAAAACATTTTTTTTATAAATGTCAATATTTAGGACCAGATAAATGTACCTTAATGCTTTATCTTCAATTTCAGAATCGGTAGGTCTTACATGGCCTTAAAAAAAGTTTGTTTATTATGTAAATAGTTTATTGTTGATAATATACTTTTAATGTATGTTTATTTTACATTTACCTGTATTTTATATACTTTTAATTGAATATTTTTCGTGCTTACTGTTTCATTGTTTAATGTTTCATTTATTATTGAATATTGTTTATTATTTAGTCTCTATTCCTTTCTTCCAGTATTTATTGTTTTGTGAATTATGTATTATTTATTAGCATTGTGTAAATCACGTAATATATGTTTGACTTTTTTATTGTTTAAATATAGTTAAATTTGTATAATTTGTTTTGTATTGCTTATTGTGTATTGTTTATTGTTTCATTATTGCCATTTTCTTTCTTATTTTTCTTCTTTATTATTTAAAGATTATTATTTCTTACATGATTGATTGTTTATTATGTATTATTTCTTGCTTGAATTCTATTGGTTCTTTTTTTATGTTTATTGTTTCACTGCTTATATTGTTTATTTTTTAGTACCTACTCCTTTTTCCTAGTTTTTTAATTGTTTTATTAATTATGTATTGTTTATTATCATTGTATAAATTACATGGTATATATTTGACTTTTTATTGTTTAAGGCCATGTAAGACTTACCTGATACCTACCTTACCGACATTTTTTTCTCTGCAACCTTACTTGTACATTTATTGACATATCAAATTGAAAATTTCTAAAATTAAAGGAAATCTGCTAAGGTATGTTTATCTGGTCTTAAATTTTTGTGAAAATAAAAAAAATTCTTTTGAAAAAATTTTTTCTTACAAAAGTCAATATTTAAGACCAGATAAACGTACCTTAATGCTTTAGCTTCAATTTTATAAATTTTCAATTTGATATCTCAATAAATGTAGACGTACAGTTGCAGAGAAAAAAATGTCGGTAAGGTAGGGATCGGGTAAGTCTTACGTGGCCTTAATGAGTATTTATAGTTAGTATTCTGTTTTTTGTTCAGTATTGCTTACTGTGTATTGTTTGCTGTTTCACTCTTTCTTTTTTATGGCTTAATAATCATTGTTTACCTAAATTGTTTGTTGTTAATTAACTATTCTTCGTCATTTTCTGTTAGAGTTTTGTAGTTTCTTCTTTTTTAGTCGTTCTAATTTGTAATTGTATGTTGTCTATGCTTCACTATGTATCAACTATTGTTTATTGCTTATTGTTTATTGTTTATTGCTTATTGTTTATTGTTTATTGTTTATTGTTTATTTTTTACGACAAAACATTGAAAAAAAATACTTACACCACAAAATCCTAATCCCTTCTCATCAATGGTACAAATTCGACTTCTATCGTCAAATGGACCAATATCTGCTTTACTACTACAAGTCTCAACACTATATGCTGTCACTGTAATTTTTCTCATAATTTCAGGCAACAAAGCACCTTCTTCCGTCATTCCCCAACCTCCTATAATTGCTTTTTCACCATCTCGGACTTCTCTAGTTGGTAATTTGGCTGGTTGTTGATGTTGATTAAACTCTATCCACTTACACAACTGAAATTTTATTAGTCTTCACTATACATACACCATTTCACAAAATTATTTCCTAAACAACTTAGAACATTTGTTCAAAATTATTATTTCTAAAATCACTTAGAATTTTTCATTTAATATCTGGAAAATTTTCGAGACTCACAGTTATAATTCCAACATCATATCGAATGTCCTTAGGGTACTTTTCCAAAAATTTTGGATGAACTGTAGCATGTCTTATGTGGTGAACATTTCCTTCACGAAAATCAATACTTCCGGTTGTTACATTGGCTCCTTTGTAAGGTCGCTTAAGCTTTTCTTTAATTAAATTAGCCTTTGTCATAATATGCTTTTCGGTGATGATTGTACCACCCCAATTAAAATATCTGACTTGAATTCGAGCTATAAAAGGCAAATCTCCCAGTTTTGCAGATTCACCACCGAAAATCTTCAACTTATAATTTGTTTCACCTAAAATGATATACATTTATTATGTACAATTCTAAATTGAAGAAGCTAATTACTAATTAGTTATTAAGATATTTATTAACTTGATTACCGTGCTTAAAGAAGATCGTGAAAAACATTACTAAAATAAATACTGAGGACATTGTTCTAAGTATGTATTGATTTTTAAAAATGTACAATCGTCGGTAAAAAATATTTTACTTCATCAAAAAGAGGCTCGGGAGGAGAAGTGAGTTATAAAAAATTGATAGTTGGTATTAAAACGATTGATTTGATATGCCTTGTCAATCTCTTAGACGGAACAGTAAAATAATCGAATTAATATATTCAGGTTTCTGCATATGAATTTTATTTCTTGTCTTGATTGAATAGCGAGTGAATTCGTTACAAGTAAGTTATTATAAAATCCAACGCTTTTATTATTATAACTTAACTGAATCGAATTGATTCAATATGAAATGAATACTAGTAGGAAGAGTTGGAGAATTTAATTTTTAAATTTAATCAGAGTTTCCATGCAACTTGGAAGAAGGGCTTATTATTTAGTAACTGATATAATGTTCTGTGAACGTTTTCCTTTTGTGATATTTCTCATGATTTTTATGAACCATGGTATGTGGAAATGTTATTTAATAAAAATAAATAATAAGGAAGAAACAATAGGAAGGAAAGAATAAATGATATTGAGAAAATAATGTACGGTAAACGATAAACAAAGAATAATAAACCAAAAAACAATACACAAAAAAAGTAAAAAAGAAACAACATTCAAAAAATCATATACAATTTTTAAGGAACAAGAAACAATGGACAATAAAGAATAAACGACAAACAACACACTAGGAATAATAATTAATAATCAACAAAGAAAACACAACTTTCAATAAACTATAGAGAACAGATAACAAATTAAAAACAATAAACATTTAGCAATTAACAATATACAATGAACATTATTTGTGTTTCATTTTTTGTTGTGTATGGTTTATTGTTTGTGATTTACTGTTTGTCCATTATTCTTTGTGGTTTGTTATTTATGGTTTCTGGTTTGGCATTTGATTTTTATGTTTGTCGTTTGTTTTTTATGGTTTGTTGTTTATGATTTGTTGAACACGGTTTGTTGATTACATTTTGCTCTTTATGTTTTGTTGAATATGGTTTATAGTTTGTCTTTTGTTTTTTTATGGATTGTTGAATATGGTTGGCTGATTACGGTTTGTTGTTTACGTTTTGTTCCTTACGTTTTGTTGATTACGGTTTATTGTTTGTCGTTTATTTCTTAGGGTTGGTTAAATATGGTTTCCTCTTTATGACTTATTGTTTGTCGCTTGCTTTGTTATGAACTGTTCTTTATGGATTATTGATTACGATTTGTTGTTTACGTTTTGTTCCTTACGTTTTGTTCCTTACGTAATTACGGTTTGTTAATTACGGTTTGTTGTTTACGTTTTGTTTCTTACGTTTTGTTAATTACGGTTTATTGTTTGTCGTTTATTTCTTAGGGTTGGTTAAATATGGTTTCCTCTTTATGACTTATTGTTTGTCGCTTGCTTTGTTATGAACTGTTTTTTATGGATTATTGATTACGATTTGTTGTTTACGTTTTGTTCCTTACGTTTTGTTCCTTACGTAATTACGGTTTGTTAATTACGGTTTGTTGTTTACGTTTTGTTTCTTACGTTTTGTTGATTACGGTTTATTGTTTGTCGCTTGTTTTCTTATGGACTGTTCTTTATGGTTGGCTGATTACGGTTTGTTGCTTACGTTTTGTTCCTTACGTTTTGTTGATTACGGTTTATTGTTTGTCGCTTGTTTTCTTTTGGACTGTTCTTTATGGATTGTTGATGGCTGTTTGTTGTTTACGTTTTGTTCCTCACGTTTTGCTGATTACAGTTTATTATTTTTTGTTTGTTTCTTAAGGTTGGTTAAATATGCTTTCTTCTTTATGGCTTATTGTTTGTCGCTTGTTTTCTTATAGACTGTTCTTTATGTATTATTGATTACGATTTGTTATTTACGTTTTGTTGATTACGATTTGTTGTTTACGTTTTGTTCCTTACATCTTGTTGATTACGGTTTATTGTTTCTCGTTTGTCTTTCATGGTTTATTCCTTATGATCTGTTGTTTATACAATTAGCTTCCTGTTTATTTCAGAAAAAATGAGCGTTTCTTCAGCCAAAAAGCGCATGCCTGCATCAAAAATACACGGTGGTGTACCTGTAAATCCAGGAGAATTTTCACATATGGCACTCATTCATGGAGAGGAATCTATTTGGAGTGGAGCAATACTTACTGAGAAACATGTTTTGACTTCGGCTATGTTAAGTGCATCTTATCTCAGGCACAAATACAGGGAAGTACTTGTAAAAATTGGAAGCAATGAATATGAAGATTTGGAAATTCACCGTATAAAACATGTTGTCATCCATCCCAAATTTGACCAAAATTACCCCAAACAACTTGTTCGCTATGATATTGCAGTCATAACTGTGAGTAATATTAATCAATATTCAGTAATCCTTATTTTTAAAAACTGCTGACCACAAATAAAAATTTCAGTTGTGTGACCACATAGACTTCAATAAAAATAAACAGCCTGTCAGGTTGCCAAGTAGCGAAGTTACAGATGGCCTTAAAGCATTTGTAACCGGTTGGGGAATAACAGAAGATGGAGATGTTGGAGCTTTAAACAAATTGGAAACAACGGTTTACAACGTTGAAAGCTGTTTCACAGAGCCAATTCACGACAGAAGTCAAATTTGTACAAAAAACGAAAAAGGAAAGGGCTACTGTAGTGTAAGTTGGTTTTAAGGCTGTTGGGACCAATTTCTAATCTTAAAATTCGATTTCCTCATTTCACTTACTAAATATTATAGTTAGATATTTTTTCCCTCTGTAGAGCTATTTACTTTTTAAATATAAATAAGCGTACAGAGCAAAAAATAGGATGAGTTTAATACTTTTTCTGTAAAATGAAATTTAATTTTTTAATTTTGAGGGTAGATATCGAATTCTTCATTTTAAGCAAAAAGTATTAAAATTAACTGTTTTTTCGCTCTGTAGATATATTTTCTTTTCGATGAAAAGTTCGCTTATAGAGAGAAAAGACACGAAGTTCTAATATTTGTTGAGTAAAATAAGGAAATAGAATTTTGACAAAACAAAAATGATACGAATTAAATTTTTTAGGGTGATGGCGGAAGTCCTTTAGTCGTGGAAGGTAATATATTGGTAGGAATGGCTTCTATTTTCAATCATGCCTGTGGAAATGGAAAAGACATTTATACTAACGTTTACGAATGTTTAGACTTTATTTACGCACAAATACATTCACTTACGTGCAAAAAACCAATGAATTATACAACAGTTAGATCAATAACTCAAAAACCTAAATTCAGAGCAATTAATATTAATAAATAAGCGAAATTAAAATTATTTTGTAATTAACAATACAAAATAAATGTTAAATAGTTACCAAGATTATTTTAGTAGTAGTAAAATGAATATTGTAGAAGGATATCATTCAAAATTCCATTAAAACTCTTAAGAAAATTAAAAAGGGGTTGATAAAATAGACACCTACCTTACCGACTGCTGATACCCCCTTTCTGGAAGTCGGTAAATGCCATTTTTTGAAATTGTAAATGTTCAGGACAATTTGGCATTTAATACATCTTTTTGGGACCGTTTATTTAATTTATAAATTTTTCAACTCGAAAACTTTATTTCCGTGGACACAGATTCGGTCTAAAAATATCAATCTCTACGAAACGGAAGTAAATAGTCTAGTTTTAGCAAAAGTATTTATTATTGTGTATGTGAAACTTGAAAACAGCGCCTGTAGAAGAGCTTTTTCTTTTGTTAGGGTGTATGACAGAAAGATATTAGTACTTAGACTTCTAATAAAGTTTTTAATAAAAAATAAACAATAAGCAATAAAGATGAAGAAGCTACAAAGCAAACGATAGATAATAATAAAAGAACTATGTATAGTAAGAAATAAAGAACAAAAATTGACCAACAAAATAAACAACATACAAAAATTAATAAATAATGAACAAAAAATGTAAAATATTTAGAATAAGAAATAAACATTTAGCAATAAATAATAAACAATAATCAGTTTTTGTAACTGTAGCTCCGATTTTTCATTCGCGATACTTCCAAATTAAAACAGAAAAATCTTGAAACTAGAAAATTGCCCCTGTAGTAGAGCTTTTTCTCTTGCTGTGGAGTATGACAGAAAGATTTTTGTTACAGACTTATAAAAAGACAGAGACTGTCTTACCTTACTGACCGGTGGAGTATGTTCTCATATTTTGAATCACAACAATTTCGATTTAAACTAATTCTATTATTATTGCGATACTCACGACTCTGAATTACCTCCTTTCGCAAGATTCAATCCTTAATCTAAATTTTCACTCAATAATCATATTTTTTACATGCCATCGCAATTTTATTAAATTCTTTTAGTAATATTTTTATTTTCACTCTTTTTCTCATTTTACAGTCCTCATTACTTTTATTTTTAATTTCACTTCAATCCCAATTCTAAACTCCCAATAATTAACACTTGAAAACTAACTACCAGAAAGCCGCCCCTGCAGAAGAGCTTTTTCTCACACTATGGTGCATGACAAAAAGACAGTGCTCAGACTTCTAATAAACCAGAACTCTACCTTACCGACCGGCCCATGTAATCAGTTTTTCTCATTTTTTGAACCTCAACAATTTCAATTTGAACAAATTCCCTTATTATCGCATAATTCACGATTCTAAAATACCTCCTTTCTCAAGAATCGATCGCTAATCTAAAATGTTCCAAAAACTGAACTCGTTTCGTAAAATCCAACTTTTTCTTCTCTTCTTTTTGTATTTTTCTCATTCTAAAACCGCTATAGCCCTCATTACTCTCATTTCATCGATTTCATGGCTCATCCACGATTCCTTGTTTCATCTTTTATCTTTTTTCCCCCCACCAAGTTTTCTCCCTTTCTTTTCCTCGTTCCTTGCCTGGCCCGTTGACCCATCGTTGACCGATCGGGGGAGGCGTGCTTGCTTCGCCTGATTCCAACAATGGGCGGACGCAAAACTATTTAACGCCAAGAGGGTTACAAATTGCTGGCTCGTCTCTTTTATTCAATCCATGTAATCGAAAAGTGCAATTGAACTCCAACTCCTCCCTCATTTTAACTCAAATCTGTCGTGTTAGTCGGTATTCGGAATAAGCAGGCTTTCAACTTCCAAGAAGAACATTCTTTGTTGAGTTGAGACTCGGGAATCTCGAGATTGGTTATAGAAAGCCAAGTAGTAAGTAAGCAAGAGCAAGTTGAAACCTGTGTCTGTGAGTACTCTTCTTTATCCATTCCGGCTTCTTCGTTCCCCTCGTTCACATTCTCCTGTTTCAACAATTTGACCCGTGTCAAAAATCCGAGGAAAACATTATTAAAATATTATTAAAATATTGTTATTGTTCGTGAAAAGTCTCGAGAACTAATATAACTTAACCTTAACCTCCTTCGTCTGTTTCTCGAGGTTAGAAAAAAGCGGAAAATCGAGTTTGTCCGAAAAATATTGTGTATGTGGCAAGTGAAGTGAAAAATACCGGAGGATCGTTTTGGAATTTTGGATTTTTGGAGTAGGAGAAAGTAACGAAAATTACCAAAGAAAAACTTAAACTTTTTTGTTTTTGTGAGGTTGGTAAAATCGATTTTTTCGTGGATCCTTTTCCGGATTCTTGTTTGTGAGTGAATTGTGAGTGCTGTTGTTTGTTTAGCTTGTTTAGTAAACTGTTTTGAGTTTAGAGTCTTTAGTGTGTATCAGTGCAGTAAAAAAAGTGTGAAAAATATCGATGTGGGATTTATTTACCTGAGACGATCGCCCCTACCAGGTTTTGAGTTACAAAAAAGGATTTATGTGACAGATGATCTGGATTTAAGGAATTTTTTAACACCTGGAGATCGAGGGACCTGACATAAGGTGAGTTCAAAATGTTGCTTTTTATTTTTTGTTTTGGGTTTTACTCTTTATAACGTATTTAGTGTGTTTATAATAAGGTGTTAATTTGTATATTTACAGTAGGAAAAGGAATCAAGGATATAGAGTACTAGTGATTTCTAGGGGACGAATGGAAATTACCAAAAATAAAATTACCGAATAAATTACTGAAAAATTAAATTGCTGATAATATAAAATTCCCTACCGGAGTTTTTAATTTCGTGAATTTTAAAGTGTCCGTTATTTTAGCTTGTCGATAATTTTATAATGCCGGGAATTTCACAGTGTCGGGAATTTTTAGTCGGCCCAAAATTTCCGGCACTAAAATTCCCAAAACAAAAAATTCCCGTCATTTCTGAGAAAAAAGAAAGAAATTTTTTAATCTGCCAGAATTCTCCCGAAAAACATAAAATTGCAGTGATTTTTTCATTCAATTATTAAAAATTGAATTAAAATTATTATAAATTTAAGAATTTAAGATTTTTAAATTGAAAGATTGTAATTGAACAATTTAAAAATGAAAACGTTTTAAATTTATAAACTAACAAAATGGAGTTCAAACATTCGCAATTCGGAGAAAATAAAATCGTGCAAAAATTAAATACATCAGGAAAAATAATAATATTGATATTTTTTAGAAATTCAAGCTTTTGCTCTCTTTCTGGAAAGCGGGTATAATTTCATGAAGGATTTTCTTTGAATAAAGTGGCTGGGTGTGACTCACTTTTCAGCTTTGATTATTTGATTTGCTTAAACGATCATTCATTGACTCGTATTTTTTTCATCTGCACTCTCTTTAAAGAGAGAGCATTGTCTCCTCAGAAAATTATTCACAGACTCTCCCACAATATCTATTTCCTCTTAATTAATATAATATAATAAACAATAAATAAAATTAATTTAATATTTAAACAAATTTTTTTTTCATATTTTATATATAATATATATATATTTTTTTTTTCTAGGATTATCTTTTTTTCTTCTCACGAATGATGAACGAGCCGAATTATTTTATGTTGCCCTGTCGTGTGCCCAAGTCAATGAATTCGTTAATGACCCTAATTTTTTCAATGAGGGACTTTCGACAATGAGAGATTGAAACAATATTATCATTTTCTCGTGAGAAATATTTACTCAGGAACATTAGAAATTCGAATCTTAAATCACATGCAATTAGGAGTTGGAACCTAGCATTAATCATTTAAAAATTCCTAAATTAAAATCCAATTTAAATTACAAATGATCCCGAGAATTCTAGACTGATGTATAAATGATTTTCATTTGAAGCGAGAATAAATTAAAATCATAGCCAACAATGTAAAACTCTGATATCAATCACTGATTCACCAGAGGAAGTTTCTAATTTTAGAAATTCATTTTGCGAAATTCGCGAATTTTAGTATAATTATTTTAGTCGATTATATTTACTTTGGAATAATTTAAAATTTTGTAGTTATTAAGAATCAGGGAATCATTCAAAATTTTATAATATTTACAATTTTTGGAAACATTTGAAGTTTTTGTCTTATTAAGAATTTTTTATTTATTCTGAAACATTTGATATTATTACTAAGAAATATATAAAGGTTTCTGACATCTTAAATCTGGTAGAATTTCAAAATTTCAAAAGGTTTCTGATAATTTTAAAGGATTTTAAATGTTATAAAATTTCCAGAAATTTAAAGAGTTTAAAAAAGTTTTTTGGGAATTTTAAGAGGTTTTCACGACTGATCAGATTTCAATTGAATTTCAAGGTGTTTTTATGTCTTAAAAAATGTTGTGGAATTTAAAGGATTTTAAAACTTGTCACGTAATTTTATTGAAGGATTTCAAAAGATTTTGTAGACCAGACAAACGTACCTTAAGGCTTTAGCTTCAAATACAGAAATTTTCAATGTGATATCTCAATAAATGTAGACGTAGCATTACAGAGAAAAAAATGTCGGTAAGGTAGGTATCGGATAAGTAATACATGCCCTTAAATGATAAGAAACTTCAAAAAGTTTCTTGGAATTTTGAGAGATTTTGAAGAATTTTAACATGGATTTCAGGAGATTAATGACTTTGAAGGTTTCAATAATTTATTCTTGTCTAGAAATTTTAAGCAATTTCGAAGGTTTTCATGAAAATAAAACGATTTAATTTATTATATAATTTAATAAATAATTAAATTAATTTTTTTGTATAATTGGATAAAATTGGGAAATTTTAAAATTCCGACATTTAAAATTGATTTTATTGAAGTATTATTTATTATAAAATTTATTTTATTTTATTTTACGAGATTCTCACGTTTATAAATTTCAGTTTAATGGAATTCGATTTTTTTGTCCTATTTTAGAAGAATCTGTGTTGAAATTGCTAAAGGAAGTTTGTTCTGACTCCTGATCGATCGAAAACCCGTTTGAAAAGTCTTTCTATCACGTTTGATTGGAATTGATAACGAGTTGCACAACAGAGAGCATTATCAAATACTCAAAGACCGCCTGCACTCGTAATAAATACGATTTCCACTGCATGTTTTAAACGATAAGATCAGATAGTTTAATACGCTTTAATTGTCATTGCCTTCGCATTCGATGATATATAGCAAGATCTCCACCACACGTGATGTAAATTACTTATCTCTAATCAAAAATTCCGCCCCTGATTAATTACTAATTCATCATTTATAATGAATATAAAATCTATATTATTAATCAATATATTACAAATATTTTAATGATTTTAATATTTTTAATGACGACGGATGTTAAAAGTCTCCTAAAAATCTTTTGAATTTCGTAAAAATGTCTCAAAAATTGGCTTTGGAATGACTTGAAGTTGACAAAATAATTGCCCGCGTTTTGGTTTACTAGTTTAAAAATAACAAAATTCTGTCTATTAATTTTTCCTCAATAAAAAGTGCCACTTTCTTCTCATTAAACCCGAGTCGTTGATTCATTGTCCCCTGACATTTATGATGAGAAATAACTCTTGTAATAGAATCACTGAGTCGCTAAATCACACGAATAATGAATAAATCATTTTGCTTTTAGGAGTCGCTGGAGTATGGATGGAAAGGAGACTTCAGGTAGGAAAAACGAAGGATGAAAGATGGCGACGCTTTCTGGAGAGACAGGTGCGAAGCCACTAGGAATGGCGACAGGTGTTAATGCAGCAACTATTCCGAGGAGAGTGAATCTAGAATTTCCACCTCCACCGAATTATCCGCCTCCTCAGAATATTCACAATTTGCATAATATTCATCAGCTTCACGATATTCGTGAACTTCATGATATACAGGAACTCCAGGATATTCACGAACTTAAGGATATTCAGGGACTTCAGAATATTCAGGAACTTCAGAGTATTCAGGGACTCCAAAATATTCAGGGACTTCAGAATATTCAGAGACTTCAGAATATTCAGAGACTCCAGGATATTCAGGGACTCCAGAATCTCCAGCAACTACACGATATTCAAGAAATCCACGATATTCGGAATCAAAATCAGAATCAGAATTGTTCGAATTTGTCTGGAGATTTTGCCAATAATTCGATGATGACAACCTTGCCGAGTTCCTCGAAGCTTCGACCTTTCCAGGAATATTCTTATGCTTATTATGAACCCAGCACGAGTGGAATTAACAATCCATATCCGGGTGATCATCAGAATCAGCAGCATCGAATTTATCAGCAATCTCAGAATCACTATCAACAGAATCCGTATCTTTTGAGACAAATGGACCCGACCAAGAGACATACTTATGTCACGAGATATGGAACTGAGGAGAATATCTATGAGGAAATTTCTGATCTTGGGTAGGTTTTAGGTTTTGGGATCTAGTATAATTAAAGATTATTATTATTATTGAAATTTATCAGGAGGTTTGTAATTTAAAGGGGTTTAAGTTTCAAGACTTAGTTAAAATTTTAAGGCCTTGGAATTAAAATTTTGAATATTTTTTTGTCAAGGAATTTTTTCTAAAAGTCGGTTTTTGAAGGGTAAATTTCAAAATTGAATGTCAAGATTTAAAAAATTTTCAATCATCAAACGAGTTCAAGTTCAGAGACTTCAAAATTTCGGATCCTCTCAAAATTGATGCATTTTAAATTGGAAGCTTTAAAACTTCACTTCTTTAAAAGTCCAATACTAAAATTGGAAGCGTTCAACATTTTTTAACACACTGTAATTAATTAATTAATTTACTTATTTAGCAGGAGACAATGTCCTCGATCGATACGAGGATCGCAACAATCCCTCGTCGCCGAGGAAGTTCGAAGAGTGCAATCTGGACATCGTCGAGTCCTGGGGGAATTAAATCTCAGCGTAGAAGCAATGTTAATGCCAAAGATGATCGAAGGCGTAGAAAATAATTCCGAAAACCAAAAGGACAATTCGACTGAAGAATTATTAGGAAACATGAGTCCAACTGATCAACTTCTCTCGCCAGTTGCTTGTGATTTGGATTCTGGATTCAGTGGAAGTTCGAGTGCTAGTTACAGGTTTCTTTATATTTATTTATTTATTTATTTACACAACTCAAAATACAACTATTTTAGTCTAATATCTCTTTAATAAAAAATCTGAAGCCCAGCTCTCTAAAAATAATCAAATTTTAGATCTTCAATTGACAAAAGAAACCAAAAATCGAATCAGCTTTAATTAAATCTTAATTTTTTCCCCAGGTCTGGACTTGGATCGTTAAGGAGAGGAGTCGTGAATCAGAGAAGTAATCACGACGCGAATCAGAGGAAAACAAAGGCTGCGATGATCTGGAAAAAAGGCTGGAAGAAACTTCAGGCCTTAGGAAGCAACACGGAAAAGCAAAAAAACGGTGAGTTTTTGAACGGTTTAAAATTGATCGAATGTTTGAAAGTTTTAAGATTTGAAAGTCTTAAAAATTGAGGACTAGAATTCGAAGGCTTTGAAAGTTGGGTTCATTTAAATTCGAAGGACCTAGATTTTGAGGGCTTGTAAATTTTTCTTTCAATTCGAATGGCTGCTAAATTTCAACTAAAATCGAGATTCAAAGCCTTTGGATTTCGGTTTTAGGATGATGGGAGTCTGTTTTATAGAAGAGGCTTCTTAGCGAAGCTTTTGTTGTTCCCTTTAAGCGGTAATGTTGAAATGAGAGTGACATTGATCCTCGCTTGTTAGGCTTCCTTTTAAAGATTTAACGAAGGCATTTCTAGCCTCATTCCCTTTTTGTTTCCCTCTTCATGTTTGACCGATAAAGAGGGGGTTCAGTATTCAGAGACTCAATGCTCAACGACCGATAACCTCAGACTCAGATGTCAGAAGCGTCCCTGGTCCAAGATCAAGAAACGACCGAGATAATGGAGAAATCCAACAAAGCAGTGTCAGATCCGATAGTCTTGAATTTTTTATCGTGGCTTCTTAAATCTTACTCCTCGTAGTATTAGAAAGAGAATTCAGAACTTACGCTTTTTCTGTTTATTAAATATTAAAACACTAATCTTATAGACATGAATAAAAATATAAACCCTTCGGGTTTTTTAACGTTTTATTTTTTAGGCTTTCAAAAATTAAAGCTTTAGAATGTGAAATCTTGAAAAATTCAGAGGCTTTACATTTTGAGCTTTTAAATATTCCAAGAGTTAGAAATTTAAACTATCCAAAATTAGAAAATTGGAAGCTTTAAGATTGCAAGCTTTAAAAAATGAAGACTAAAGTTTCAAAACTTAAAAAATTAAAATTAGATGTTGGAAGCTTTTGAAATCGAAGGCTTAATAATTTGTATCCTTAATAATAATTGTAAAGCTTTAAAATTCGCTAAATTAGAAATTTGGGACCTTTTAAATTTCAGTAGAAAAAAGAGAGTAAAAAAACCAGAAAATAAGATTAATAAAAAAATATCTGAACCGGCGGAAAATTCTGAAAAGCGAATCGAGGTTTCAAGAACAAAAGGAAATAAATTTGATTGATTTGACAATTTTCAGAAAGCTTTTACTTGCTCTTGCAATAGATCAAAGTCCCGATGCCATACGTATTTCAATTAGATTTCCAGCAGCTTCGTCTGCTCTCAATACAATATACATATATATGTGCTTGGATTTTTATCGTGTGTATTATATCCTTGGCTGAGTTGCTTGTTTCCAAGTACCGACAATTAACTCAACTGATGAACGACTTGTCTGTATTATGTACATGCAATTCACTCATACATTCGTCAAAATACGCGCTTTGTTATTACGTCATTATCTTCTAACAAGACTAAAGAGTACACTAAAAATTTAAATATTCTGCATTCATGAGAGAAAAAGGTACGTGGAATCTGGGTAAACAGCAAATAATGATAATGAGTAATTATAAATAATTATAAATAATAATAAGGTGGAATTTGAGAGACTTGAAATTATAAAAGAGACATTTTAAAGCTTCGGAATTTTTCAGGTGGGTCCTTCAATAAATTCCAAAGCATTTGGGACTTTTTCCTTGTACTTGATAAGCCAGGCACTTGGGGAAAGCAATAAATTAGACTTTTTCAGAGATTCGAGACTTCTGTTCATTCTGGACTATAGACTAGAATTCAGACTCATTTTATGACCAAATTTACCGTAATTTTTATTCTGAATTGTAAACAGACATTCTCTGACTAGAAAGCAAAATTTCTGTTTCAGGTACAAAATATTCATTTATTGTTGGAATATTTATTGACTCAGAGAGTGAAATTATAATTAATTATAACTATATGATTAATTGATTTGTTTAATGATTTGTTAGAAAGTGAAAGAAAAATTGAAAGCTAAAATCTTAGAAAGCCTTAGATTTTCAAAATGTCCGTATTTTTAAGAGGTTTTTAATTTAAAAATTTTACTTAAAGTAATTTTTTAAATATGAAGTAAAATAATTTTTTTGGGTGGATTTTTAAAGATTAGGGCTCAATTGGTGCAAAGCTACGACCCTGGCAAGCATCGCTATGCATCTTTGAATACCCATAGGCCTTTCTTTCCCCCCTAAACTTTTATGCCACCCATAAGAAGGTGGCTTCACAAGGATTTTGAATAAAAAATTGTACGAATGAGAATTATAAAGCTTTTAATTTTAAAAACCTAAAAATCTAAGACTTGGAATTAGAAATTTTTAAAATCTTAAAATTCTTAATTTTAAAACTATCGAATTATGAATAGTTTATGTTTTAAGGCTTTTTAATTTAAAAGCTTTGAAAAATTGCACGATTTATATTTTTTATTCTGAAGGCTTAAAAATTTGAATTAAAATTAAGTGGGATTGTCAATGTCTTGAAATTCTCATGCTTTTAAAATTGAATGCTTTATAATTTCGATTTTTTAAATTTAAAGGTTGTATAATGAAAGGTTTTTTAATTTTCAATTTTTTACCAATTTCATGGCTTTTAAATTCAAAAGCCTTAAAATTTGCACTTTGAAAAATTCGAATGATTCAAAATTGAGAAGTTTTCAAAATTAAAGATGTAAAATTTGGACCACCTTTATCGAAAATCGTTATTAACAAAATTTAAATATACCGAAAATATTTATTAACGAAAGTAAAATAAATAATTGCAAGCTTTGAAAATCGTAAGCTTTTTAAATAAAATTCCTAAAGCTTTCAATTTTTAGTTTTATATTTCTAATACAATTTCGTTCAACAAAATACTTTTATAGTTTTATATTAAAAATTTGCCAGTTCTCATAAATGAAAGATTCAGTGATTCGAATCTGAGATTCTGAGTCGGTACTCATCAAACATTTGAAGAGACCTCGTCTCTAATTCCCCGTCCTTTTCTAAACTCTCGCTCTCTCACATTCTCTCTTTTCAGATGTAAGCAGGCTTTCTCTCTCTCTCTCTCTCTCACTCTCTCTCACTCTCTCTGTCTCTCCCCCACAGAGAAGCAACAAGCAACGACAATTCACAATACCAGAACAATCTTGATAGTAACTATAGTGAATATAGTGGCTACAGCAACTACAGCAACTATAGGAACTATATACTACTCTTGGTACCACAACTGCCTTTCGTTCTTTCATTGGCGCTGACTACCTTCCGTTCCAAAGCCCTGATGTTGGACTCTCATGTCTGTTGGCTCCGTTCGTTGGTTTTGCTTGACTCAGGCTTGGCCACAGCGTTCAAGTTTGACGCCATGTTTTCACTCCGAACGGAGGTTCTTTGTCGCGTCGTAAACCTCTGGCTCGATTTTCAATTTCGAATTTAAATCTTCAATCAGGGATGCCATCCTCCTTTTTGTTTGATCCGCGAGTTGCAAATATTGCCTCCAGGAATCTCAGCTCCGCGAAGTTTGCCGGCCTCGTCATCTCGTGACTCGTGTGAAACTTCCTTTTTATTTTGTGATTGTGTGATTGTGATTCAAAATCTCTTGCATGGAGATTGGATAGGTTGAGTCCTTTGATCGCCCTGGCGAAGAGAGGACACCCAACCAGACTCTGAATTTCGAAAATCATGGAGGAACTACAGAGAAATGGAATTGTACTTATCAAATGTGAGTTTAGAATGAAATCTTTGCTTTTATTTTACAGTTCTAGGATGATCAGTCCAGGGGGTAAAGACCTAGAGACCCTGGAACTGGAAGCGAACCTTGAAACCAGGATGAAGGCATTTTTCAAGTGAATTGAATGTCAAATCGATTCGACTCGATTTACTGGAGTTTTTGATTGTTTGGAATTTCAAGTGAGCAGGTGAAGCGTTTGGAGTCGTGGATATTTGGAAATTGGAGTTGGACAGTTGTCGTTGGGGTTCGGGATTTTATTTTTGATATGGAAAGTGGATTTTCGGTTTGGAAAATCTTTTCCGGATAATCAGTTCAAATATTTTCACTTGAATTCTTAGAAATTCTGAAAAGAAGCATTTGAAATCTTTTGAAAATCACTAAAGTCGATTGAAAGCTGCTTAAATCCTTTAAGTTTTCTAAAATCTCATAAAATCACTAAAAATTCTTTGAAATCTGGCGAAATCTCTTGCAACTTCTAACACTGTTATTTTTAAATCGTTATTCGTTAGCAATCAAAAGTAGAAGGTGGGAAAAAATAGAAGCGTTTTGTTTTGATTACGCATTGATGATAAGTTTTGAAATGTTTCCGGGTAGAGACATTTTTATTCAGAACGTGAAGAATTATTATTTAAAAATATTGTCATAAATGAAAAAAATATCAGTTATTATATTTACTGAAGAAAGGTAGAGAAAAATTATAATTGTACATTATTTTCAATTTAAAAGATACGCAATTATCAAAATTCTAATAAATATTTAAATTTTCAATCGTGAATTTGGACTAAATCATGAAATATCTGCTGTAATTATTCGAGAAATTATATTTTTCTTTTTTTTTTTTAAGAATCTGGAGATTTAATGAAAAAATATTGGTATTGTTTGTTTTTGTGAAGCGAAGTTTTTAGACTTTTAGAGAGTTTTGGTTGTAAAGAGTTTTTATGGATTGACAGATAATCTGGAATTATCAGAGCAATTAAGATTGGCGACGAGAATAATTAGATTGTAGAGAAAGCATCTAAAAGATTTACATAATTTAGAGAGTCCAGTTTAAAAAGACGTGACTCAAGAAAAATAAATTCAATTCAATAAATAAAATTTTGTAAGCCTTAAAATTTTAAACCATTGAAATTTTTTTAGAATTTTAAAATTAAAGTATCCGGCTGGAAAATAGAAAGATTTGCAAATTTTTCTTTAGTGGAATTTTAAAGCCTTCAGTTTTTGAGGATAAAAATTGTAAAGCCTTCAAATTCTGTGGCCTTAAAATTACAGTTTCCAAACTTGAAAACCTTGCAATATACAACGTTTAAATTAAAAAAATCTCTGTTTAATGGATTTAAAATTGAAGAGTTGCAATTTAATTCCACATTTAAAAGAATCCAAATTTGAAGGTTTTCAAATTATTTTGTTTGGAAATTTTCGAAATTTCGGCTTTCAAATTCAGGCCTTTAAATTTTGAGCTTTTTATTCATTTATTTTTTATTGAATTTTTTTAAATAATGATTTTAAAATCCGGAAGTTTTAATATTTCGACGCCTCAAACTTAAAAATATTACAAATTATTTTTTAAGCGAAATTTGTGGATTTTTTCGAGAATTACAGTTGATTTTCTTTTTTTATATACATGAACAATTTAAAAATTTAAAAACATAAAAAAAATCAGTAAATGAGGAAATTAAATACTAGGCTCTCTTTATGTTATTTTCACAGCATCAGGGCAATGAAAAAAGCGTCACTTGGACACATCCGGTCAGAGAAACACGTCCAGGGTAGCGTTTAATTATACATCTGTCACGTGACTCGTGTTTTAATTGTCTGAAAAGTTTGAGGCATTAGATTCAGAAGAAAAGAGGGAACTCAATCATTTTCACCATCAACCTTTTCAATTATTTAATTATCTTTCCTATAATACGTGAAAAACTTGAAAGTGTGATGATTTTGCAGAAAATAAAGGTATCTTTTAAATTCAAAAAGATTTTGAAAGCATATCCAATTTTGGCTTAGATAAACTTTATTTGGATCGATTTAATTTATTTTTCGAAAAGTTCTAATCTAAAAATGAAAATATTCAATTTTAAAGTCAGATTTTGAATTTTTCGTTTTATGCAAAAAATATAGAAACTAAATATTTTTTCACTTTGTATGCAGTTTTATATCTGAAAAATGATTAACGCTACAGAGCAAAAAAATATTTATCTATAATTTTCGTTGAGTAAAATGGAGAATCGAAAGTTGAAAAATTTTTCGATTTTTTCGATTATATTGATAATTTGGCTGATTAGATATTGTAGAGAAAACCTGATCTCGTTAAATGCGATCGAATATTCGTGGAGCGAATAATTTTGGTTCGCTGAGTGAACATCCGGCCAATGATCAAATGCCTATTGGTTTGGAGCGGATGTTCCATCTGTACTTGGAACTAAATACTCTCGAGTCTTTGTTGACTTTTCTTTTCTGTGACAAGCGTCCCAAACCTCATTTTAAAATTTTAATTCAAAACTACTCGAAGTAGAAAACCTTTAGAGTTATTATATAAAACTGGATTCGCTTTCTTTTTCTTAACCAATTTCAAACTTTTTCAATTTTAATTATTGTTGCTATAAAAAAGTACAGATTTGAAAATTTTTCTTATTTAGTAAAGAACTGATTAATTCAACTCTATATAAAAAAAATAAAATTGTCTGATAAAAGACCGTTCTAATTGGATGATTGGACTAATGATTCCTTTCAATTGGCTTGTTTGGAATTACCTGACCAATTTTGACCAAGAAGTAAATCAACCGAAATCGACTGGATTAAATTTGGTTTAAATTATTTTTTGTGCATTCCATTTATCTTTGGTTTGATTTATTTAAAAAAATAATAATAATGATTATTATTCTGATTCTTAGAACACTTAATGTAATAGCATCACCATTATGATGAAATCTACTTCATAATTCTGAAGGACTTTATCATAAACTTGAAACAGAAATTAAGGAGATTCAACAGTTTTTTTTTCTTTTTCTTTTTTGTGCTGATTTAAAGTTTGAGGCCAAGTGCGAGGCATTATTTTCAGAAGGAAATAAAACCTCCTGATTTGTTGACACTGCGAGAGAACTACTTTTGTTATTTGTCAAATCAGTTTTTCAAATGTTAATTTGAGAACTCTTCTCAAATTAACACACGAGGACCAACGCACGTGCTTAAGTCTCACGAATTCCAATGAAGTCCTCGCCATTGGTTCTCAGCCAAAATAACTCTTTTTTCAGAGTTACCTAAAGAATTTGAGGTACCTAGAAAAGAATTTTATACGTGGTATTAAATAATTAATTTAAATTCATTTAAATGAATTATATAGATTTGTGATTTTTTATTTTGAGGGACTTTATGAAATTTTAAAAGATTTTAAAGAAAGTTTAGGGAATTCGAAGAATTTTAAGGAAGTTTAAAGTTCCTTGTGTAATTTTAAGGGATTTTCATGTTCCTCGTGGAATTTTAGAGGATTTCATGAGGTTTTTATGATTTTGAAAAGATTTTGTGTAATTTTAAGGAATTCTAAGAAGTTTGATAAAAAAAATTTAAGAGATTTAAAAGTTTTTCATGGAATTATAAAGGATTTTAAGAAACTTGGGAGAGTTTAAAAATTTTAAGGGATTATTAATTATCTCGCGGAATTTTAAGGTTTTTGAAAAAGGCTTGTAAGAATTTAAAGAAATTTCAATTTCTTTAAAGTGATTGTAAGGGGTTTGAATGGAATTTTGAATAAGATTTTTATGATTAAAAAAATATTATAAAAGGTTTTGTACAATTTTAAGGAATTTCAAGAGGTTTTCAACAATTTTAAGGGATTTTCCTGGAATTGTAAAGAATTTTAAAAAGCTGGTAAAAATTTTAAGAAATTTTGACAATTTTAAAACGTTTTTAAGGAATTTTAATATTCCTCGTAAAATTTTTTAAAATTTCAAGTTATTTTTGATTTTTAAAAGATTTTGTGAGGTTTTCGTTTCCAATCATTTTTATTTAGAGATTTTCATGCATTTTAGGGAATTTTAAATATTATCGTCAAATTTTGAAGAATTTTGAAAGGCTAGTTAGAATTTTAGGGAATTTCAAGTGGTTTTCAAGATTTTTAAGAGAATACGTATTTTAAGGGATTTAAAAATTTTTCATGGAATTGTAAATATTTTAAAAGAAATTTCAACACTTTTAACACGATTTTAAAGAATTTTAATATTTCTCGCAGAATTTCTAAAAATTTCAAAAGTTATTTTTGATTTTTTAAAGATTTAGTGAGATTTTTGTTTCTAATCATTTTGATTTAGGGATTTTAATGCACTTAGAGAATTTTAAAGTTCCTTATAAAATTTTAAAGAATATCGTGAGATTTTTATGTTTTGTAAAAAATTTTGTGGAAATTGTAAAGGATTTCATGGAATTTTAGTATACTTTAAAGAATTTTTGACATTTTATGGAACTTTAAATATTCTCGTGGAATTTTGAATGATTTTAAAGCGATTTCTAAGAATTTCAATATTTCAAAAGATTTTAGCGAATTTTGATAAGTTTTCAATAATTTTAAGTCATTTTGACGTATTTTAAGGACTTTAAAAGTTTCTCGTGGAATTAAAAAAAAAAATTTGAAAAAGATTGTTAAAATTTTAAGAAATTTTGCCGCATTTTAAGAGATATTAAAGTTGCTCACGGAATTTTGAAGTATTTCAAGAGATTTTAAAAAATATTCTGTGAAATTTTAAGGATTGCAGGAAGTTGATTTTGAGCAATTTTAAAAGAATTAGTGAAAATTGCCAGGGAAATTTGTCTGAATGTTATGGAAATATCAAGGAAATAAAAAAATGGAATCTTTTGACGATCTCGAAAATTTCGACCTGAAAAAATTAAAAAAAATTATTCTTTTTGTTTTTCTAAAAGGTAACAGTACATGATGATAAATGATGCATAACTTTGAAAAGATTAAGATTAAGATTCTTGTTTCGGTTATGGGTGAATGGAAGTAGAATGACCCTGAGGTTTATGAATCACGATTTGAGAATCACTGGTGTGTACATCGTGCGAGAGAGAATCTCCCCATATGTTTCCTCGGGAGGGAGAGAGTGAGAGAGAGAGAGAGAATAGAGTTAATTTAGTTTCAGAATTTGTCTATGTTTAAGGCTGCGAGTTTGCTCTGCTGGAGTGACAATTTCGCGACTCTCGCACACTCTGATGTCGAAATTATCCAACTCTCTATTGTCAGGGTTCTTTCATTAAGCATAATGTGTGTACGCACGCATATAATGACTCAATACTCAATGTCTCAATGATAATCACACAAAATTGCTGCTAAACAATGCATCATATTTTCCATCTCAGAAAAGCTTTCGATACTTTTGACTTGTTGAAATCAGCTCTCTGAATCTGAATCAGTAAGAAGTTACTAATGAAATAGTGCTGATTACACTGAGAACAATTTTTGGTTTGGAGAACAAAACTAGAAGCAACCAAAATTTTTGGTTGTGCCAATAAAACATTTTTTTTTAACTATGAACTAAAATTGGGATCATTCTCGAAAAAATATATATTGTTACTGAGGATGTAAATGTATTATAGACAAAAAACTGAGGCGATACAAAAATTTTTTCAATGAGAAAAAAATGTTTGAAAATTGCAAAATTTTTTTTGTCTTTTCTAATTGTTAGAGTTGGCTCTCGATTTTTTAGAACCACTGTGATACCTCATATAATATATATTTGAACCATGAGAATTGATTCACCTATTTTCGAGAAAATTGAATTTGATTTTTCAAAAAAACGTTATAACTTTTGTAAAAAATTTTTTTTGAAGTTGATACTTGGGGTAAATAGTCTTCCATGCTTACTCAGCTATGGCCTTTTTGAAAAACTTCAATAGTATTATTATCGAAAAGTTATACGCATTTTGAATACTTTTCTGTCAAGGAAATTTGTCTGAAACTAGGGAAATTGAAAAATTGAATCTTGTGGCCACCCTCTTGATTTCACTCTCCAGTTCATTTGCTTTGAAAATAACGTTAGTTCATGTCAGTGCAGAGTCAAAATAGTCTTTTGAAATTCAAATGCTAACGTTTAACATCCGAGTCTGTTTAATAGGATGACATAACTTTTATTCCATGAGTGTTTGTCAGCTTGGTGCGTGCGTATGCATATGTATAAAATCTACACTCGTAAAAAGAATCGTAGTAGGCGTGCGTTTTGCTCTCCTCGTGTGTTATGTGTTGTCTGTCGTGTGGGCAGTTGGTGCAACGAGAAAGAGTCGAGAGACCATGAAGCGACTTGGGAGAATAGTATTGGTTGTGTTGCCTGCCCAGCAGGTCGCTTTGTCGCCTTCGCTTTCAATGATTGTATTTTTTTCATTCAAAAAAAGCAGACAAAGCACAAAACGTGAAAACAGTCATGAAACAGTAGGAATTTAAAAAAAAAAATTAAAATTTCACTCTAATCTTGTTATCAGTGACACAATAGTCTTGTTTCCATAAAAAAAAAGTGCGTGAAAATCGTGAAATGACCTATGATTTTCAATCTAAGGACAAACTTTTGTGATACGTGCGTGCCACTTGTGTTTCTCTTCTGTGATTCACTTTAAGGTCACCAGGAGCGAAATTTCGCACCGATAGTTTCTGTTTTGTCTCTCATCGACACTTTGTATCGACTTTTTCACCAGAAAAGGTAATTTTGCGAGCTTGAGATAAAGGAAGTTCAGGCAATAAAGAAACCGGTTGCATTTATTACTCTTTTCACTCTGTATGGTAAAATTCCTTCGACTCTGGAATTCTCTATTGTTTAACGAGTTCAATCGTCATTTAGATTTTTCTTTGTTTCCAACTCGATGTGCAAAGGCCGGTTTTCTCGAATCAGGAAAATTTCGTCTTCCGATCAAAGATCGCTTTTGATGAAACTCTTTTTATTGAATGGGAATTTCAAGAAAAGTTTTCTTTACTATTCGCAAAGATTATGCAATTCTGGGTTAAATGACCTTCGCCTCATGTTTGGTCCATTTTTCGCAAAAACCATCGCCGAAACTGCAAAAATCCACATTATACATGTTTTTGCACATTTCTCGTTTATCATCCATATTTCCGAAATTGTTCAATATTTTTTGAGTTTCTCTTTTTAGTTCGGAAGCTGTGACTTTCCGCTTTCTTCCCTCACTTTACTGATATTTTCCATGAGTTTTTCTGCAGATTACAAAGCAGAAAATTCGATTGCAAAGCTGATATCGAAAATTGAATGCTTGATTCGGAAATTCCTGATTTAACGTTAATAGATGATTGAAAATATATTTAATGCAGAAGTAGATGCTACGTGTGGGAAAGAATTGCAACGATGAGCAGAGAGATTGCAGTGAGGGAGTGTGATAATCTCCGAGGGGAGTTGGTACTCTCTTTGGCAACGACCTCAACGAGATCAAAGTGTTACGACGCTGGGATTCGAGTTTGAGCGTGTGAGCCATTATATGAGCCATTCGGGATACTATGCGGGATGGCAATCGCTTCTTTATTCTTCTATACCCTTTATAATGCGCATTATCCTACCAATTAGAGGGGGAGCAAAAAGATACGTCTATATTTTGTAACTGATGTACTAAACGTACATAATCGAGCTTTACTACGCGGTTTTAGTTAAGCGCATGACGCATTTACGGTAATTAATTCTTGCCACTGGTATATAACTATATTTGACTGCATGCACACAGTCATATTTATATAGTTTTTCTCTCTCTCTCTCTCTCTCTCTCTCTCTC
>UCOH01012223.1:0-17433 GCA_900474275.1 Synergus japonicus
TATATATATATATATATATATATATATTAATGGAATAAATGACAAATTACTGTTCAAAATTCCCTCGAATACTTCATTTTTTATTTGCATTGAAATCACAATTACTGAATTGATATTCATCCGAATATAAAGCTTTGCGCAATGCTGGATGTCCGTTTTGTTTTTGCATTATTTGCAAACTATATACACCCATCATCAGAAAACAATGAGCATTGTTAAATCGACCGGCACAATTCAGAGTTTTGCAAATGTTTTCATTCAAGAATAATATATTTCAAAAAGAAAAATATGGAGAAGCAGAATACAGCCGAGCAAATACCAAACAACCAAACAAAAAATTGTGTTTTTTTTATAAAAAAAAAGAGAATTTCCGTATCGTAAAATGATATTTTGTAATGAAATTACATATTTAACTATAGAAACTATAATAGTCAATTAAAACATGAATTAATGTTCCAATACAATCCACCATTCAGTTGAGATAAATATTATTGACTGTAATATTACCGTTGTTGGTTAAAGTTTCATGCAGATTTTCAGACTGGTTTATTCCTCAAATAATTTAGCGAATTAATAATAATGAATGAATTCATCCTCTTCATTTATTCGAATTAAAAATTGCAATATCTTGTGTTGAAAATCATATTTAAGAAAAATAAAAATACTCTTTCCCAAAGAACTAATTCAATTCTACATAAAAAATATCGATATTGTTTTTTTATTTTCGATTAGTAATTTTAAAGAAAATCAAGGAATATCAAGTGATTACAAGCAATTTAAAAGAATTTCACTACATTTTGCAGGATGTTAAGGGTAGTTTAAGAGATTTAATGAAACTTATTGATATCTTATAATCCTTTAAAACATTTTTAAATTCATTGATTTGAAATCGTTTATAATCCACTTAATCTTTTTAGCAAAAGGAGTGCAAAAGCGAGAAATTAATTGAACGCAGATTATAGTTGCTAAGTGTGATAACAAAATTTAAAAATGAAATTTGGTTGTAAACAATTTGATGATCACTTATACAAGGTGGCCACAAGATTCAATTTTTAAATTTCCCTGACATTTTTCCTTGACTTTTCCCTGACTTTAAGACAAATTTCCCTGACGGAAAAGTATTAAAAATACGTATAAATTTTCAATAATATTACTATTGAAATTTTTCAAAAATTTCGTATAATATCACTTTAAATCTTTTTAAATTTATAATAAATTCACAAAATTTAACATTCGTGAAAATCTCTCAAATTAACGACATCTTTTGAAAATATATCTTAAAATGCATTGAAATTTCCTGAAATTCCTAGAAACATCTTAAAATCCGGTGAAATTTTTTCAAATTTGTTAATATATTTTATGAGATTCCTTCATTTTTCCCTAATCTTTTTAAAATTCCTCAAAATCCTTTGAAACTCTTTAAATTCCAAGAAAAACATGAAAATCTTTTAAAATTCCTAAAAATCACTTAAAATATCATGTAATCCTTCAAAATTCCATAAAACATTTTGAGAATCTCTTATTACGAATCATAAAAATCTGATGAAATCCTTTAAAATTCAATGAGGATTATTAAAATTCCATAAAATCAGTTTAAAATAATTAAAGTTTCTTAAAATTCTTACAAGATTTTTAAATCCTTTTAAATTCCACGAAAAACTTTTAAATCCCTTAAAATACGTAAAAAGCCTTTAAAAAATTTAAATTTCTTAAAATATTTACGAGTTTTTGAAAATTCTTTAAAACTTCTCAAAGAACTTTAAAATTTCTTAAAATTCTTTGAATTCCCTAAACTTTCTTAAAAATCTCTTAAAATTTCATGAAGTCCTTTGGAAATTCAACTAATTCTGTTAAATATTATACAAATCTCCTGTAATCACTTTAAATTCCTAAAAACTTCTTAAAATCCTTTAAAATTATAAACAATATCTTGAAATCATTCGAAACCTAGAGAATCTCGGAGAATACCTGGAAATTTTTTATAATCCTTCGAAATCTTTGGATAGTTTCTAAAATTTGTTAAATAAATTATAAAAGTTATATGTATATGTAATATGACAAAAATAACATAGTTAACAAAAATGTCAATTTCTACTTTCCCTGACATTTTCCTGACTTCCCTGACATGTGGCTACCCTGTTATAAGATCCATCGCCTTAATTACAAATGGTTAGAAGAAATGAAAGATATTATAGAAATTTAAGAAACCATGATTAATAGAAAATAACATCTCTTTGTCTAGAATTTAGGGTGAAAAGAGATCAAGGCTAATCAGTGGCTAATTGGATTAGGTGGTTCAGATCTGTCGGTAATTATATATGACTCTTGTCAAATCAAACGTAATTCCCTTTGATTAGTCGGCAGTTACGTATAATCGGAACTCGGAACACCTCGTACGCACTCGATCCACTCTCTACAGCCACAGGTAAAATTATATTGAGTCCTTTGAAGTCAAGATCTGCTGGGGACAACAAAAGCAAATCGACTTCGGAAATGGAACAAGGTACAAAATCACGTTGACAATGAGGAATCGCGCAGCTTGCACTTCCGGCATCACTATAGCATCACTAGCGATATTCATGAACCGAAAGCATATGTGATCAAGAATCGAGACCGATTTCGATCCTTATGGTTACCTTCCGACCCGACTACTAATATACACCATATATATATATATCTAACTCACGATGAATTCCAATTTCAAGCGATTTTACCAGAATCTTTACTCTCTTTCCAGAGTAATAGGACCGGATTTACTCTTTCTCTCTCTCTCTCTCTCTCTCTGTTTTTTTTTTTTTTTTTTACAATCCCTTTCATTCCTTTACAGTGGCGCAATTCGAAAACATCCCTCTCACGTTCTTTCTTCATTTAAAGCTCTCACAATATTGTTACAGGCGAAAATTTTTTTATTTACCTGCTTTTCTTTTATTAGAATCCTATCTTTAAAAAATGGTGTCACAAAATGTCTCGAAAATCTCGCATACACTGTTTTGTTGCAAACCTGATTGGTTTTTGAATGAGTTAAAGTTGAAAGAAGAAAAACAAATTCAGGAAAACCTTCGTAAAAATACTACAAAATATTTTTAAATTCGTGAAAACTTCTTAAAATTCTTAGGAACTACTTGAAATTCTTTAAATCATACAATAACATTTAAAGTCCCTAGACGTCCTTCAAAATTTATTAAAATTATTAGAAATCTCATAAGATTTCACAAAATTCTTAAAAATTCCATAAAATATTATGATAGTTATTCAAATTTCTTGACTTCTTTTAAAATTCCTGAAAATTATATGACAACATTTAAAATTGCTTAAAGTCTCTTAAAATTTACTGAAACCCTTTGAAACCTCTTCAAATTCCTCGAAACAACATTAACATTTAAAATCCCTTAAATTCTCTTAAAACACTCAGAAACCTCTTCAAATCACTTAAATTTTCATGAAAACCTTCGAAATGGCTTAAAATTCGTTAACATTTCTTAAAACTCTCAAAAACCTCTTAAAATCCAAATTAAAATTCGCAAGAACCTCTTGGAATTTCATAACATTTAAAATCTCTCAAAATCCTTAGAAATCTTATCAAAATTCCATGAAATCCTGAAAAATTCTATAAAATCTTTTAATAATTAGAACAATCTCACAAAATCTCTTAAAATTTTACTGCTACCTTCCAAATCATTTTATAAATTCCAAAGACCGTCTTTAGAACATGAGACGTCTTTAGGACAGCAATTGAACTGACAATTGAATTGTATAAGATTATTTAAATCATTTCAAATTAGGATATTCGCCCTTCGATATCAGAAAGAAACATAAAAATAAAAAAAATAACTGGTCAATTTTTTTACTATTATTTTTAACTGTTCCCAGAAAACTATGCCAAACAACATTATTTCTCAATTTTAGCTGCAAATTAATCCCCCCTCCCGCTCCCCAAAAATTGTTTCTGGATCCGTTCCTGAATTTCATGACATTGAAAATCTCTTAAAATCCTTCGAAAACTTATCAAATTCTATGAAATCGTTAAATAGAACAATTTCCTTGACTTCCCTGACATGTGGTCACCCTGATTATTGGACATATTGCAAATTCATATTTTTAATTACAATTATTCCATATTACAATTTAGACGTCTCTGAGATTGGAGGGACTTATATTAGCGAAATCTTTTATTATTAGCCATGCAAATATAACAAGGCACATAGTAAAAGCAGGATGAACTTCCTCAATACATTAATAATTCAGGAAAATTCTTTTCTGAATTATCAGCCTATAGCAGTATTATTATATTCTTATTATAAAGATTAACATTGTATTTTAAAGATATCAAGTGACTTTAAAAGATCTTGGGAGATTTTAAGTGATTTTAGGGAATTTTAAGAGATATATTTTTTATCGATATACAAGAAATACTTCTTTCTGTGTCAATATTACATTCCCAATTTAATTATAAGATATTCAAAGGATAAAAAATTGTTTATAGATAATAGAATTATTCTAAAGACATCATCAATCAATGGGACACAAACATCCTAGAGGCATAATTATTCTCATAATATATGCATAACTCTATTTTCAAGGGGATTTTACAGCCTTTTCACTAATTTTTCCCAGCAGTTTGATAACGTGAATTATTTCTAGGATCGTGCTTATTCCCGAATCAATTATTTGGTTGAAGTATCAGACGTCTAGTCTGACGATTTTTTTCGATTTATTGGAATAAAAATATCAACAACAAAAATTTTTGAGTTTCCAAAATAATTAAAATTTGTAGTTATTTACTAGCAGAAATTTATCCGACTTTATCCAGGATTTTAAGAGATTTCATTGAATTTAAAGGATTTAAAAAAAAGTTTATTATTATAGTGATTTGAAGGAATTTCAAGAGATAAAAACACTAAAAGATTTTACGAATATTATTAGATGCTAAAAGCTTTTGATTGATTTTAGGGAATTAAATTTTCTTTTAAATTTTTAATCGCAATTTTATAACTCTTTTAAAAACATTTTAAATAACTAAAAAATTTGGGTAAAACCCTTGAATTCTTTTAAATTCTTTTTAAATATTTTTAAAAAATCATAAATTTTCTAGAATCCTTACAGAAACTCCAGAAGAGTTCACTAAGAAAAATGTCTGGTTAAAACATTTTTAAATCGTTACAAATCTTTCGAAATCCCTTGGAACTCATTAAAATTACTTGAAATATGTTCAAAAAAACCTTTTTTAGGAAACTGGATTTTGTCACCACTACATAGCTTCCTCTATGAGGAAGCAAAATCAAATAAAATCTCCTAGAATTCTTTAAAAATTGTTTAAAGCCATTAAAGTTCCTAAAATTCCGTAGAACTCTTTTTAAAATCCCATGAATTTTCCTGAAATCCTTTAAAGTCCCTATATGAAATGCCTTGAAATCTCTCAGAATCCCGAGCTACACCATGAAACTTTCTGCTAGTAAATAAAAATAAAATGATATACTCTTAGGAACTTTTTTTGACATTCTTAATACAGTAAATATAAAAAGAAAAATAAAATGAACAAAATTCGTCAGACTAGACGTCTGAGACTTCAGCCCAATGAATCAATTATGAGTTGAAGTCAGTAACAGGATTCATTAATTTTATTCATCAATAGATAAATATTATTAAAGTAGATTTTCCTGATGAAAAAATTAAACAAGGATATAAAAATTATCTGGAACAATCATGTTAGGCACATCTTAGGAAGTGTTCTAAGGATTTTGTGGGAACAATGTGACACTTGACTTGTACAGATTCTAATCGAAACCTTAGGACAAAGTTGCAATATATTGCGTACTTCTCAGATTAGTAATAGAAGCTTTTCATATGACTTTTTAAATTGTGTAGAATTATTTCGAAAGAGTTCGAACAGTATTTTCTTCCTAATAATAACTTATTCTTGAAAAGATTTGATCAGGAACTAGAACTAAGGGAGTGATTATGATTGTGAAATTAATAAAGGAGAACCAATGCATCAAAACACTGGATAGATTTACTTGGAATTAGACACTTAACATGTTTTAGCCCAAGGGAACTTGAAGCACCATCATGCAAATCCTGCTCTAGTTCAAATCTCGAGAAGTATCAAGCATTGATCCCAGCTAAATTATAATTTGCGCGAAACGATAATAATATAATCCAAATTAATAAAATAAAAACTCAAAAACATGTGAATGGTAAGATATCAAAAAAAATTTAGGCAATCAGATGAGAAGAATTAAGGGTGTTATTGTTTGATAAACCCTAGTGGCTGCCAAAGATTCTGGCCCCATTCAAAGTTTCTCAGGAATCTTTGGAAAGGATTAAATTTTCCTCAAATTTATAATAACTAAACTAAATTAGGTGTAGTGTAGATTTTTAATTTGTTTCTACCTTTTTAAAAGAATTATTGAACCTGTTTCTAGAAATGAGCAGAAGAATTTGATTAATGAGACACCCCTTATCTTATATTATAAATCATTGATATGGTATAGCGAATATGTAATATTGGACTATTGGACTATGTAATTATAATTTTAATTCATTAAAAATCTTGAAAATAAAATTGAAAATTTATACGTCTTCAAGGCTTTCCATTTTATCCAAATCGCCTCATTTTGTCGCTTTCTGATTTCACATTGAAGAAAGAATTTTATTGACAAGGACGTTGGAATTCATTTTCTACTCACTGAACCAGATGATTTTTATAATGCTTCTAGATGTTTCTGATAATATGTTTCAGGGTAAATCTCATAATCTAAGGGTGAATTTCGAGGATCGATTCAACTGAATCTTGAAACTATATTTATTCAAAGACTTAATTGTGAATCTCGAATTAATATATATATATATATATATATATATATATATATGTACAGACCTCAATGAGGAATTATAAGAAATGTCGAAATATTTATAAACAACTTCCGAGGAATTTAAAATGGTTTCAAGAAATTCCCATAACAGGGTTGCCACAAGATTCAATTTTTCCCTTAAAATTTCACTATAATTTTCAAAATCCTATAAAATATCATAAATTCTTTAAAATCTATTAAAATTCCATGAAATCCTTTATAGTTTCACAAAATCTCTTACGAATCATAAAAATCTCATGAAATCCTTTAAATTTCAATAACGAGCTTTGATATTCCCTAACATACATTAAAATCTCTAAATAAAAATTCTTGTAAGCAAAAATCTTAAAAAAAAATAAAATAAAATAAACCCTTAAAGTCACTTTTAAAATATCAAAATTTCTACAAAATCTTTTATAAATCTCTGTTAAAAAATAAAAATTTCTTAAAATCCTTTAAACTTCCACAAGAAATTTTAAAATTCCTTAAAATTCTTTACAATTAAACGAAAAATTTAAAAACCTTTCAGAATACGTAAAGATCTCTTAAAATTCTTGAAAACCTCTTGAAATTAAAAAAATTCTACAAAATATTTTATAAATCATAAAAATCTTGTGAGATCCTTTAAAATTTCCATAAAATCCCCTAAAATCACTTTAAAAAACCAACATTTCTTAAAATTCTTACAAGCCTTTTATAATACTTCAAATTTCTTAAAACTCTTCCAAGTTTCTTAAAATCCTTTATAATTCCATGAAAAACTGTTAAATCCTTTATAATACGTAAAAATCTCTTTAAATTTTTTAAAGTTTCACAAAATCTTTTAAAAACCATAAAAATCTCATGAAATCCTTTAAAGTTTCACGAGGAACATTAAAATCTCTGCAAATTACTTTAAAAAATCAAAATTTCTTAAAATTCTTACAAGCTTTTTAAAATCCTTTAAACTTCAACAAGGTACTTTAAAATTCCTTAAAATTCTTCGAATCCCCTAAAGTTTCTTTAAAATCTCTTAAAACTTCATGAAGTCCTTTAAACTTCCACTAAATCTTTTAAATATTATACAAATCTCTTCTAATCCCTTTAAATTCCTAGAAACCTCTTAAAATCTTTAAAAATTTTTGAAAATCTCTTAAAATCATTAGAAACCCAAAGAATCTCAAAGAATGCCTGGAAATTGTTTATAATCCTTCGAAATTCTTGGAAAATTTCTGAAATCTGTTAAATAAACTATAAAATCTATATGCGCAATACGAAAAAAATAACGTAATTCGAATAAATGTAAATTTCTATTTTCCCTGACAACTACTCGCGTTTCCCTGACATTTCCCTGACTTCTCTGAAAATTTTTTTTTCCCTAACATTTTCCTGACTTCTCTGACATGTGGCCACCCTGTATAAGATTATTTAAATCATGTTAAAGAATTTTCAAGGTATTCTCAGAATCCACCTCGCAGAACAAATTAGTTTATCTAGGTTGGAAACTAAATAAATTGCTCTTATGATAAAGTATCTATCATATTTTAAAGTAGCACATGCCTTTAACTTTTATTTTCTATGTTATTCAATTTTCAATATTTTAAATATTTTTTAATGCTTCAGAAAATTAGGAAATTCCTCTTTCACAAACTAAAACAAAATGGAGATCAAAAATATCGACTCATCAAACTGAATGCCATCTGCCCAATGACGGGATTATATATGACTTATCTTTGAATCTCTAATTCTCCAGAATTATATCCAGCTTTTGAATAAATTCTTCATGGTCTTTCGAACTGGATTGTCTACACTTCGTGTGCTTCTCTGTGACACTTTAATAAACTAAAAGAAAAGTACAAAAAAGGAACAAGTCCACAACGATCATGCATTGCATCTTCTACTCACGACGCTTGAGTTCTTTCCAAGATTTTGACAATACACCCCGGAAATCTTGCTCTATTCACAATATATTTAAAAATCCATTGTACTGAAGACAGAATCAAGACAGACGACTATATATATGCAGAAGTATGAATAGTATCGAGAATACTATATTGACGGTTGAATTAACAGCCTGACTAGAATCGTGAATGGGTTTGAAATTATCGAAACCAATGACGACACTCATCTACTCATCTTGCCTCCAATTTATTTCGAAAGGGTAATACTCTTGAAAATCGATAGGGCAGTTCGATGGGTACAACAACGTGCGCTACCGAAAATTCTTTCCGTCTAAAAAGAGCAGAATTCGGTCAGGATCGTTAATCCCGCTAGAAGACTGCAGCATATTATCTCTTCTCTAGAGTCTAGCCTATCCTATCCTCACTAGGAAAAAGGCACATGGATTGAAAAAAAGGCGAAAAAGGGAGCTTAGGTTGTGCTTCTACGGCACTGCTTATTGATCCTCACCACCAAAGGTACGTGAGTATACATATACACCCCGACGTAGCACCACTTTACGCGAGTTGTGTAGCATTGTAACCACCACCACTGCACCGTCAACACTCGTGTCATCCACCATTCGCCGACGTCGTCATCGTCGTCACTGGTACCGACTGATTGTAAGCGATTTTTCACCACTGCACCGATAAACTATTCATCCTTGAGGACCCACGAAGGATTGAAGAAAGGAGTTGACCCTGGGGTTGGTCTAGGGTTGGCAAGATTTAGTAAAAAATGGTAATAGTAGTAGTAGTAGTAGTAGTAGTAGTAGTAGTAGTAGTAGTAGTAGTAGTAGTAGTAGTAGTAGTAGTAGTAGTAGTAGTAGTAGTAGTAGTAGTAGTAGTAGTAGTAGTAGTAGTAGTAGTAGTAGTAGTTGTAGTAGTAGTAGTAGTAGAAGTGGCAGTAGAAGTAATAGTTGTTTTAGTAGTAGTAGATGAAGAAGAAGAAGTAGAAGAAGTGTGATAAGGAAAAGGAGGTGTAAAGTTGGTCGATGCTATCGGTGCACTTTATCCTTTATCCATAAACTTACGATGACCGAGTCGAAGGGATTGTGGCAGGCCAGGGTTGCTACTGTTGTTACTTCCTGGAGCGCGAATTTTCACTGGGCTGTCATCCCGAACGCCCCGAGATCTGCTCGGACGTGGAGGGCAGTCGGGGCTGCTGCTGCTGCTTCTGGAGTTAGGGGAGGGGTGGTGGCGCTGGTTCTGGTGGCGGTGGCGGCATCAACCCCGGGGGTGGGGGAAAAACTACCCCTTGTGAAGTGGGGAGAAGAAGATACGCGCGCAGATGGGGGATGAAGGAAGAGGGGCTACCTTCGTGGTACCAGATATGGGTCACTCTTGGATCGATGACGCTTGGTTCGCTTCTCGCGGGGGTGTAGCTCTCACAAAAGACCAATCAATACGCGTGGAGGCAATCTCCAATATCTCGCACCCTAGCCCCGCTGACTGTTTGCCTCCTGCTTTCTCTGGGCATAGGTCTCTTTCGATGATAGTAAGAATAGTAGGAGTCTAGTCGGGTGTTAGACTGTTTTTAATAGGGTGGCATGGTCAGAGGTAGAACCTAGAACAGAGTGGTTATTGAAATCAGAGAGAATGCGGATGAAATGCCCACAGGGTGTATCTGATCTAGTAGAAGAGTGTGCTAAGCAGATTTTTTTAAGTCGTTTTTTTTTTTTTTTTTTGGTAGATTGTTTTAGGCGAGGGAACAATCCTTGCGCGTTTGAGTCGATTTGTAGGATAGGAAAATACAAGATATCTTGCGAGACTCAGATTACAACTTTTCTGACTTTCTTCAAGTTTTTTCTTGAATTTCTGGGAGTTTTTTTTCCCCTGAAATTTACAATTCTCCTACTACTTTGGCCTTACAAGCAAAATTTGATGAAACATCAAGATTCTAGAAAAATCAACAGGGTGGCACCGAGATTCAATTTTTTTATTTTCCTGAAAAACAAAAAAGTATTAGAAGTATTAAAAATTCGAAAAAAATTTCGTATAATATCAGTTTAAATATTTTTAAATCACTTCAAAATACTTATAATGCATCCAAATCTCTTTAAAATTATTGGAAACTTATTGAAATCCCTTAAAATTCACTGAAAACTGTTTAAATTCCTAGAAACATCTTAAAATTCGTTAAAATTTCACTATAATATTTAAAATTCTATAAAATGTCACAAATTCTTTAAAATCTATTAATTATAAAATCATAAAAATCTCAAAATTCTTCCATGTTTTTTAAAAGTTTCTAAAATCTGTTAAATAAACTATTAAATCTATTTAAGCAATACGACATAAATAACATATTTAGCATATGAATAACAATTTCTATTTTCCCTGACAACTAGTCGCATTTCCCTGACATTTCCCTGACTTCTGTGATTTTCCTGTTATGTGGCCAGCACCCTGATCAAGAGAACAAAATTTCTACAAATTTCCATGAGAAACTTTAGGAAATTTACATATCTTATATTATTGAAGTATCAATAAAATTGATCAAGTTATAATACTTTGAGCTGGTTTATGCAAATACTTTTATAAAAATGAAACTGATTCTGAAAAGATTATATATGTATCATTATTCTCAAAAGCTCTGAAGAAATAGGAAAATGGAATAAGGCAAGAGGTTACTTTTTGATAAATTCATGAATCGAGTACATACCTAATGATATTTCTTACTTAAAATCCTGATATAACTGGAAATCACATTTGCAGATTTTCATTAATACATTTAAATTTTATATTCAATCTCGTCTTCCATTTCATTTTAACGTTTTGAAAAGTTCTTTTAAATATTATACATTCTGTAGTTTATGCATCGATTGACCTATTTACGAACCCTCCATTACTATAACGAGTGACGATGTATATATTTTAGAATCAAATTTGTTATACGCGTACATAAAACAAGTTCGATTAATTGTGTTTGATCATATTTATAAGTACTTTTGAATTAAGCAATAATTTCCGAAAAATAATTAATGGACTTTAGTATACGTACGTAAAACTACTCACCTATATAGTAATACGTATTTTGGGCACTGATTAAAGACTGATAGTGCAGAATTATGTGTAAGGTGATGATAATATCCTAGAAACCTTATACCTTCGGTGAGTTTCGTCAGTCTGAACCTTTATTTAGAAAACGAGAACAGTATTTCTCACTTAGAGCTAGATACGTCACAAGGAAGGTCATTAGAAATTCCAAATAAAACTTCCAAGAACCCTCATCCTCATACATATCTGTAACAAAAAATTAATAATAATTAAAATTAATAATTTTATTTCCAATCGGAATTACCCTGGTGGAAGGTTCGGATAGAAAGAATCTGCTCGCTTACGCGGGAACATTCTCATGCATACGTCGCGCTTCGCGCTCCGTGTTACGCGCTTCGCGCGCTTGCATGCTTTGCGTCGCTTACGCCCTTCGAGAGCTCGCGCTTCGCGACGCTTGCGCCCTTCGGAACGCTTGCGCCCTTCGGGCGCTTGCGAGCATCGCGACGTTCGCACCTATTTGTTTTTAAATTACTACAAAATGGAATGGAATGCAAACGAAAGCTAATTTACTTAAGGTTCTATCGACCATAAGGAGCACATTCTCATCAGGGCACTTATGCTTCGCGCTCGATATTTCATTTAAACCTCGCGCTCGGCTTTGTTTAACAATATTTTTCATGATTAAAACGAAAACTACTAATCCTGTTGAAAAATGTTTCAAGGAGAACTTGTAGATATTTTTAAGGCCAATAATTATGTTTCATATCATTTTCTCTATATCTCGCGTTATTTGGCTCAAAGTTTTAATTTTCAATTTTTTTTACGAAATTAAAAAGTCTTTATATCTATCCTATAGTGTGTTCAAAAAGAAACATTTTTCATCTTTAGACTTTTTTTCATATCGTACGTTGTTTGGTTTCTAATTCAAGTTTCATTTCATTTTTTTGGATTTTCAAAATATTATAAGTCTTGTAATTTTTTTTTATCCAAAAAAGTCATTAAGAAAAATTTTTGGTCTTTTTGAGTACTACGAATATCCGTCATTAGAATTTTTAAATTAAAAAAAAAACAGTGGTTTCAAAAATTTTCAAAATGCTCCAACTTTTTAAATTTTTATCCAAAATGGCTGGCCGACGAACTTAACCTTCATTTTAGGACACTAAAAGCGTCCAAAGGACAATCCAATCGGTCAATTCTTTCGAAAGTTATCGTGCTAACAAACTAAAATCTACAGACAGACAGACAGACAGACAGACAGACAGACGGATAGACACATTCATAAAAACATGTTTTTCGGATTCAGGGGGTTCCAAAACGTGGACATTTGATGAAAACGGGGGGTGGGGGTCAAATTTTACACAAATCTAATACATTCTCTCTGATGAGAATGTAAAAATGTATCCTTTTGAATCAATTTCATTTCGGAATTTGTATCCGAAGCCAACAGTTTCATTTCGATCTAATCCGAAGTCAAAGAAAGGATTTCAATCCGAATGAATCAGATCTAATCCGAGGTTTAAGAAAAGATTTCAATCCGAATGAATCCGATCTAATCCGAGATCGAAGCAAGGATTCCAATCTAAAGTGAAGGATGCTGTTCAGTGACATATTTGCACTTACATTTTTTTAAATATAAATTTTATTTTTAAGTGATTAGTCATAACTTTTTCGGATTCATTCGGATTGAAAAGGATAGAAAATAAATTCGGATTGGTTTCGGATTCATTCGGATTAAAGCTACGGATTACAAAGGATTAAAAGTAGTTCGGATTGATTTCGGATTAATTCGGATTGAGGGCATGGATTGAAAAGGATTGAGCGGCAACTTCAGTTTAGAACTACGGATAGAAAAGGATTAAAATTCGTTCGGATTGATTTCGAATTGGGATAATGAAATGAAAAGTGTGTACGGATTGAATATCGGATTAATTCGGACTGAAATTTTTGTCGATTACGGGTTGAAGAGGATTGAAAGTATTTCGGAATTTTCTCGGATTCATTCGGATTGGAAATCGAATTGAAACTTTGTTCGGATTAGAATCGGATTCATTCGGTTTGGTATCGGATTCAATCGGATTCATTTGATTTAAAGTAGGATTCATTCGGATTCAACTTTGTAGAGATTGACGGATTGGAAAGGATTCAAAAGGATTAAAAAATATTTTTTGATGATGCTCGGATTCATTCGGATTGAAATGTGAGATCGGTTTAGTTTCGGATTCAATCGGATTAGACGGACGGATTGAAAAGTGTGTTCCGCCGAGGTATATCATATATACGAAGATGATTATTCAGCCAACGATTTCAAATTCCCGATCATTTTTCCGCGGTCAAGTCACACCAACCTGGTATAATTAAACTAACCTGGATATCTGTATTAATAATTATTTATTTTCATCCGAGTCAATAATATTATAATGACACCCAGCAAGCTTTCAATTTCGTATAGAGTCTTGAATTATGAAGATGAATTAGTCTTCAGTTAGAGACTGGAAAATGATGTATGGGATAAGATTCAAAGCAATCGGTACAGAGGGTACCGATTGTATGTATAAATTTTGAAAGAAGTGGTTGCGCCTCCTATAAGAGAATATAATATTCTCTAGAACCTGCGATTGAGAAAGCAAGGTAAAATACAGAGAAGGAAATGAACCGGAGATGATTGTACAGCCTCGACATATTTCCTAGGGTATGCGAGGGATCTTCCACCTCCGCCGGAAACAGTCCGGCTGGTGGTGGACTGATGTGGTGGAATTCAGCAAGGCCAAAGTTGCTCTTTGATACTGCGCTACCATGCGAATGCATATTACAGTGTGAAGGGCGAAGGGCCTAGCCAGTGATAATTTTCGCGAAAATCAGAGATATATCGATTACTATAAATTTTCCTTTACCATGAATTGCCTTTAGAATAATTTCCCCTTACAATTATTTCCCTTCGCCATTTCTTACCATTTCCCTTAAATATTCCCTTAGTCCTTTCCCTTTACCATTCCTTTTACCATTTCCCTTTACCATTTTTTTCGCAACTGATTTTTGAATGTCTTGAAAGTCAAACTATGTGATAATTCTTACCAACATGAATCTAAACTTTGTGCAAAAATGGAAAAAGGGAAAAATTGGGTTAAAGAGGAATGCTCTTTACCATTTTCCTTTACGATTCCCCTTTACCATTCCCCTTCGCCATTTCACTTTACCATTCAGTTTAGTATTCTTTTTACCATTCCCCTTTACCATTCCTCTTTGCCATTTCACTTTACCTCTACCTTTACCATTTTCCTTTAATAAAATTTTATTTTACAATGATGTCCATTTAGAACATGAAGAGACATGGTTTATAGGTTTTTTAAAAATGCAATCGATATATCTCTGACTTTCGCGAAAATTATTACTCACAGAAAACGATGTTTTGAAACAAGAAATATGTATTTCGATGAGATCTACAACTTCTGTTAAAACAATTTTTTTTTAATTTTGTATATTAACTGAGATAAACGCAAAAAGCCGTAATTTTAATGGGGTTTTCATGGTTTCACCGTGAAAATCGACTAGTCACTAATTCTCACGATCATTTTCGTAATCAACGCGTCAAAATACATAAGTATATCGAGCCCAAAGAAAATCGGAGGTTAACGGTTTTCGGAACTTCATCCAAAGTTTTGATGGAAAAATTCTATCCTTTTGAGTTTATTTCATTCTGAAATATATATTCGAACCAAACAGTTTTATTCCAATATAATCCCAATTTGATTTTTAAAAATCATTGATTCCTCCAGTGATCAGACCTTAGGAGATCACGGTGCGTCTGAATCAACTTTAATTGAAAGGTCTTTGCATATGAGATTTTCCTATTGATTATAGTTGTTTGACATCCTACGAACATTTAAACACCAAAATCAAAAAAATTGCGACGGCGCATTTTGAAAAAAGTTTTTATTTTTTAATTTTTTTTCTAATGCAAAACGAAATTTTTTTTTATAAAATGTGATAATTTGCATTTAAATTTTAAGAATAATAAAAATGATATATTTTGGAATTCCAGTGGATCTATAAAGTATATATATTTACCCCTTTATACTTATATATATATATAAGTAATAATAATATTTAATAATATTTCGTTAAATACACATTACTTACGAAAATCGGATTTATCAAAAATCTGCAATTTTGAATTTGGTGTTAAAATTTTCAAAAAAAATGTTGTTTTAGATACTGTTTTCTTAAAAATAAAATAAAGAACAACTTTTTTCAAAATGCCCCCGCAATTTTTTGATTTTTGTTCTTACCATATTTGTGGGATGTCAGACTACTATAATCAATAGGGAAATCTTGTATGCAACGACCTTTCAATTAAAGTTGGTTCAAACGCACCGTGAGATGGGTGCATAAAATCTTTTTCACCCCGGGGAGTTTCGGAGGCGTTATATGGGTGGCATTTTGACATTTTAAAAAGACGTGGGTAGCAGAACTCCTACATTTTATTGCAGATAGTATAGCTGCTTTCTGGTGTGGTATGTATTAGGTTGCAGTTTGAGAACACAAGTACATAGCATTACTCGTGCACGACATGGGCACAGGTACAAACCTATATTGAGTGTGAAAATGATGGCGCAGACGCTCTAATGTTCTCGAGGACTAGGTGAGGTGACGTCATGTATTTTAGCCGTCGGTCGTACGCGCTTATCAATGAACGGAGAACACCCTCTCCTGCCTGCCCTCCCTTGCTGCAAGCCGGCATTGCTAGAGGTGGATCAGAGTACACCCTTTATTGCACCCGTACCTGACCTCAGTTATAGGCTCAGATCGTTTCTCATCTCATCTCCAATCGATTAAATGCACTTTTCGTCTCACCATCGTGACAATGAGCCGATTTAGATTTTCTCTTTCCTTTCGCGCCATTCAATTCAGATTAGGTGCAGAGTTCCGAATCCGGGCAAGAATATCCTCATGTCATGGTTATTAGGGCAGCTCTCCAGAAAACACGTTGTGTAACGAATCTGTAAAAAAAGAATAACATTGTTATTTCTGCGGTTATATAACGATTTTTATTTTTCAGTTCACTAATGAATACAATATTTTTTAAGATAACTAAAGCAAACTAAAACTAATTATTTTAATTATTTTTCTTCTTACAACTTAAACTCAATCAGATTTATTGCAAGATTGATGCAAGATTTTCGAGACATTTTTAGAAAGGTATTTCAAGAGGTTTCTAAGAACTTTAATTGAATTTGACGATTTTCAATTTATTTTTACGAAATTCAAAAAAATTCTAGGATATGGAAAAGATTCCGTGAAATTTTAAAGGAGCTCATACAATTTTAAAAGATTTTAAAGAATTCTAAGAAATTTTAAGGGATTCTAACAAGGAAGGTCCCCCATCAAGTGTCCCCCGCCGATTTGATTCGCCCTGATACATGTTGAACTACTCGAAAAACTAAGTGACACGTATTTTTTTTTATCTGCGGAAAAACACTTTAAGTGGGTGAAACAGCCCCTCAAAAATAGGGGTGCCAAGTGTAGATTGTATAATAGTTGTGTATATAAAAACTAAATTGATTTCGATCAAAACTACTGGAGAAGTTTCCTCGTGATGAAGGGTGAATAAGTAATTTTCTCTCTCTCAAAAAAAAAAAAAAAAAAAAAAAAAAAAAAAAAAAAAAAAA
>UCOH01012224.1:0-13902 GCA_900474275.1 Synergus japonicus
ATATATATATATATATATATATATATATATGTCCGTTTAGAACAGCAATTTAAAACTTCTCGTGCGTTCACCGAAGTTAAGCAGCGTTCCGCTCGGCTATATATGGATGGGGTTCGTTGTACTAAAAGAGTGAGTTTATCAATTTTTGAACAAAATTGGTTTTATATATTCAAACTCATATCGTTTAATTCAATGATATGTCTTATTCAAATTATTCGAACAATTTTTAATGTACAAAAAAAAATTGATTTAAAAAATGTTTAGCGATAAAAATTTTTTTAATTTTTGGCAAAAATGACTGGCAATAATTAGAACAATCTCATAAAGTCCTTTAAAATTTTACTATAAACTTTGAAATCCTTTTTTAAATCTTACAAATTCGTTAAAAAATTATATATATATACGTGTATAGAAATTCTTTTGAAATCCCTCAATAAAATGACCTTGTAATATTCCCAGAAACTTCTTAAAATTCTTAAAATGTTGATGAAAATCATTTTCTCAAACAAAAATGTCAAATAATCCCTAAGAAATTGTATACAGTTTCCCGAAATTGTTTAGTCTGTCTATGGAGAATCCATTATACATAGGCCCATAAAAAAAAGTTATCTGATCTTTTGATGGAACAGGCTTATTTTTATGTATTTTTCGACGCTGAATCCGAATTTGTAATAAAGTTAGGGGGTTTCCTGGATCGCTTCCGAAATAAACGCCAAAAACATAGTTTTTTCATGATTTTTTGAGATTTAATTTAAAATGACCAACAAAATTGTTAATGTCGACCCAGATTCGAATTCTACGAATAAAAATACGACGGAAACTATGTTTCAATTTTGTTTTTTTGTTTTTGTCGTTTTTAACTAAACTTCAAAAAACCAAGAAAAAACCATGTTATTTGCGTTTAACTCATAAACGATGAGGGAATCCTTTTAATTTTATTGCAAATTCGGATTCAGCGTCGAAAATTACATAAAAATAAGCCTCTGTTCTATCAAAAGTTCAGATAACTTTTTTTTTTGTGAACCTGTGTTATATTGAAATTTGAAAAATACCGTTATAGAAATTGAATGGAAATAGAAACCTGTTAAACATTACACATGATGATCTGAAACCTACTTGCATTCTCCCGGTTTGTCACAATATCCTTGGCTAGGATTACAGTCTGAAGCGCAAACTGGTTCATTACAAAACAAGCCTCTCCATCCAGGATCACAAGCACATTCAAAGCTCACGTTACATCTGAAAGTGAATTTTATTTGCATCATTAAGGACAATTACCAAGTCTACTAATTTCTTAATTCAATTCTATAATAATCATTTTTCTTATGCAGGTCAGGCAATTCATGGTCAGATTCACATCGAGCTCGATAAGAAAAATCCGAAAGATAATAATCTTGGTGAAAGCTACTACGCATGGTATAGTTTCTTTCGTTAATACAGGATATGTATTTCAATGACAAAATACCGTTACGAACGACAAATTTCTAGTAGAAACTTCAAGACGTCATACGGAGAAATTTTCAGCAGCCCAAAATTTGCAAGAGTAAATTTGATATTCCGCTCGATGTGGAGAAATTTTTTCAAGTATAAATAATAATAATTAAGAACAAGCGCACGTTTCTATGACTATTTTATATATGGCTTCGTCGCTCCAAGTTCATTATTATTAATTATATACGTATATATAATATAATAACAATCCTTTTAATATAGTGAAGGCTTTCCAGATCTACTGAAATACTAAAAATTAATGATAATTGTTTATTACTTACACTTTCCATATATATATAAAGAAATTCACAGTTTTAATCATTTTGGTGTGAAATTTGTTGCATCTCATTTTGAACAATGACAATTTTCTTAACAAATTTTGGCCAACATTATTTTTTTTAGATTTATTGGATTAAGAATACAAACATTTTATTTAGTTTATTTCTTTATTAGTATATTTTTATTTATTTACTAGCAGAAATCTACCAGGCGTTGGTCGAGTTTTATAAGAGATTTATGGAATTTCATTTGTTCTTAAGGAATTTCTAAAGATTTTCAAAAGAACTCAAAACTCAAAGTTTAAAGATTTTCAAGAGTTTTCAAAAGAAATTTATTTGAAAATTTAAAAGTTATGGTTATTTATAATTTTTAAAACTTGATATATTTTTTCACTGTAATTTGAAATTCATTCCGAATCAATCCGAATCATTCCGGAATTCGTATCCGAAACAAACAGTTTCATTCTGATCTAATCCGAAGAAAGTTTTTAATCCGAATTAATCCGAAATTTCAATCCGAACAAATCTTAATAAATTCCTAACTAATATAACTAACTAAAATAACTTGAAATTTATTAAAATTACTTAAAATTACTCAAAATATGAGAAAGTCTCATTATATCTTGTCAAATTAATCAAAATTCCATCAATTTTAAGTTATTTTAGAAACTGTAAAGTTGTGTCAAGAATTTTCACCAAGTTTCATTAGATTTTCAGATATTTTAAGAGATATTACATAGTTTTAAGAACTTTTAAGAGATTCAAGGGATTTTGCGAAATTTCATGGGATTTTGAGAAATCTGAAAAGAAATTTAATAGGATTTAATAGTATTTCATAGGATTTTGAGTAATTTTAAGGGTTATACCGATAGGCTGTGGAATTTTAAGGAATTTTATGGAACATCAAAGAATACCAAGTGATTTTATGAATTTGAAATGAATTTCATAAGATTTCATAGGATTGTAAGTAATTTTCAATGATATAAACAAAAGATTGTCGAATTTTAAAGAATTTTGTGGAACATCAAGGAATATTAAAGAATGTCAAGTAATTTTATGATATATTTAAAGGAATTTGGCCAGATTTTTGAAATGTCTTAAAGGCATTTTAAGGACTTTTAATGAATTCAAGAGATCATATGAAATTTCAGTGGATTTTCTGAAATTTTAAGAGATTTAATGATACTTTATGGGACTTTGCATAATTTTAAGGAATATCAAATGAATTCACGAAATTTAAAGGATTTCACCAAGTTTTAAAGGATAATAAAGGCATTTTAAGGAATTTTATAAAACTCATGAAGATTCCTGAAATTAGATAAAGAATTACAATAAGATTTTATATTGAAAGAATTAAAAATTCTCAATTATTTTTTCGAGTAGCAAAAGGTGTGCAAAAATGAGAAACTAATAGGATTTTAACGGATTTGTTGTACTTTTGAGGACTGTGTTTTTTCTTTTTTTCTTTTTTTTTTTTCTTTTTCTTGTGAAACGAGTTTCTCTTCATTTTAATATCAGCGTGTTTAGATGTCTCGAAATTCAGAATAAAAATTAAAGATATATAAAAGCAGTAGATATGATAAAAGAGATCCTACCTGCCATGCTGACAGCCAGGAAGAGCGACGCATTTATCACAGGTTTCTCCATAAAATCCCAATTTACAGCGGCATTCCCCAGGCCGGCGACAGTATCCTTGAAGAGGGTCGCATCCCTTTCGACATATCGGGACGTCGCAGAGGTCCCCGGTCCATCCTGATATCGACAAATTGATCGAATTAAGTTGTCGAGAGACTCACGATCCATTTTCCTCAAGTGAGAGGTCGAACTCGCGTCGACTTACCCGGTATGCATTTAACTTCGCCCGCTTCATCGCAAACGTAGTGCGAATTTGGATGCTGCGTTGCTGGTATTTCACAAGCCTGCTTCTTCCACTTTGGCACATATCTAAAATAATCAATTTTCACTTCTTTTCATCAATTTGTTTCATGAAAATCAATTTTCGTCACATTGTTAAAAAAGATTCAAACATAGCACCAAATGTCCTAATTAAAAATGTACCCTGCAAATGTCGTTAATTAAAAGTATGAATAAATTATAAGAGTTAAGCGAGAAATGTGTCAAGTACATCAATTTGTAGGTATAATATTTAGATATTTAAAAATATTAGTTCAATTCAATAAAATATTTTTTACACAAAAATGTTATAAAATAAGTCGTGAAATGTACGTACGCAGATTCAAAGTGTTTTTTATAGTTTTGTGTATAAACTCGGCGAACACCGTCCCTAAGTTGATACATAAAGTATTGATGGTCCCTGGTAAGAATATTATCAATATATGAAAATGATTTGGTACAAACCTATATACAACGGACAAATTAGGGTTTAAAGATTATGCTAATTTTTCATATTCTCAATGAGATTGTAGTGTTAAGAATATACATATATAATATAAGAACTCAAATAAAAACCGTTCTTGGATATTTTATTTACTTTAATTATTTATTTAACTAACTAGCAAACCAACACGCGCACGATTATTTTTTTTTTAATTCTTACAACTGCAAGTTATTTAAAAGACAATCTGAACAAGCGGAATTTCGCTGATTCAAATTTAGAGCTAGAGGGAATTTTAAGGGTTTTGACATTTTCAGGAATTTTTATAAGAGAACTCTCAAGAGATTTTTATGATTTTAAACATTTTTTCTTTAATTTCACATTTCTAATAATTTTAATGGATTTTAAAATATACAAAGGAATTCTAATTGTTCTTGTATAATCTGAAAGAATTTAAAGAAGTTTCTAGAAATTTTACTAGAGATTTTTATGGCTTTTCAAATATTTAAAGGATTTTAAAGTTTGACGGTTTTCGTGAAATTTAAAAAGATTTCAGAAGGTTTATGGAATTTCAAGGAATTTTAAGAGAATTCAAGAGGTTTTTATGATTTTTAAAAGACTTTGGCATTTTTAAGGGTTTTATTAAGTTTTATGAAATTTCTAAAAATTTTTAGTCATTTTACGAGATTTTTATGACCTTCAAAATATTGTATGGTATTTAAAGGATTTAACAATTTGTCAGGGGATTTTGTTGTGGGATTTCAGAAGATTTTTATAATTTTCAAATGCTTTTATAGAAAATTCTAAGCGAATAAAAAGGTTTTCGTGAAATTTAAAGAGATTTCAAGAGATTTTAATGAGTTTTAAAAGATTTTGAACAGCTTTTCCAAGAAATTTGTCGCACTTTAAAAATATTTTCTGGGATTTAAAGGATTTTGAAATTTTATGGGTTTTCAAGAGATTTGTCTAATTTTTAAAAGATTTTGTCAATTTCTTAAGGATTTCATGGAATTTGATGAAATTTCGAATGATTTTAAGAGATTTTAAATGTTAAGAAACATGAATTGACGTTTTAAGGAATTTCTAGAGATTTACACGAATTATAACGTGGATTTTAAGTGATTAATGATTTTCAAGGTTGTTGTGAATTTTTCTTAAAACTTCAAGTCACACAAAAGCCAATCAGGTGTTTGTAACATTAATAATGCATGATTTTCGAGACATTTCCTTACACCACTGTTTTAAGACAAAAAAGAAGATTAGCTGAACAGTTGAATTTCAAAACTAGAATTAATAACGACATCAAGAAGAACTTTGATAATAAGTAATAATTGTTCGCGTTGTTCAAGAGTAGATCACAAAGAGCAATACCACGATCCATAATTGGCTGCTGTTCTTATAAAAAGTTTAAAACGTTCGTTGCACTTTTGGTATCGTTGAACGCATCTGAATTGCACTGGTGGCTAATCTTCCAATTATCCGATTATATCTTATACCTACTCGACTTGAACTATGGGACTGGGGTGTTTGATGTTTAGTCGATAATTTAAAAAGCAAAATAAGACTGATCGACAGATGATTCTACCTGGGGCCAGCGGCGAATCCGATGGGTAGAAGGCTCAGACCCAAAACAGCTGCGAGACCGGCTGAGAGCCCATTGTTGTCCACCGGCGCTATTTCGCGAGCCCCAATTAGAAGGCAAAGGTTTACGAGGAGCGGTATCATCTTGGCTTGACTTCTCAGTCAAGACTGAAGAGGAAGAGTTCAAGACCAAGCCTGGATAACGGAACCAACTCTTTGAGGTCACGGCATACATTTCTGTTCGCCGCGGATGGACGGACATAGTATGGTGTGTTCATACAGTCATATACATTACACACATGGTGAAGTTTGTCACGTCTACAAACCCACCACTTTTTCCACTTATTCACATGGTACAAGTTCAACGTACGCCTGTCCAAGAGTTTGCCAGAAGGAGTATTCGCACGTTAACAAGTTATAGGTGACGTCGCCGTCGCATTGAAGAAAGTCCTCGAAGGACACTTCTAGAACAAAGCTAAAATTATATTTTCATTGTGCGAATGATTGCAAGAGTTTTCGGTGTGAATTTTATTTTTTATAATATTATAATTGCAGAAATAAGGAAACTCAGATTATTATTATTATTGTGTATAATTTTAAAGAGAACTTAAATTGGGATTAATTGGGATCATCCCGTTAGGATTTACAATTATTATAGTGTAGCAGAAGCGTCGTTACGATTTCTGGAAAGAGAAGTATTATTTTAAACAAACAAAAACACATAACTTTGAACCATTATATCGATGGATTAAAATGCACTTAAATATTCGATTAATTAATCGTAATAATTTTTGAATTAAAAGTTTAATTGCTCGAATTTGACGTTTTTAGGGGTTTAAAATAATAATAATAAGAAGAAAATAACATTTTTTAATAATTAATTAATTTTTTTAAACAACTAGCAATTTTGATCCGCACGCGATTAATATCTCGCTCTTTTGCACACCTTTGCTAGGAAAAAAAATAGTTGAGAATTTTTATGGAATTTTTAAGGATTTCATGGAATTTGATGAGATTTCTAATAATTTTAATGTATTTTAAAGGATATAAAGGTATTTTAACTGTTATTGAAGAATTTCAAGAGATTTTCACGAATTTTAAGCAATTTCGAAGATTTTCGTGAGATTTTAAGAGATTTTGAATCTTCTCCTCGAATTTCGAATTTTCAAAAGGTCTTATTAAGAATTTAAAAATATTTTAAGGAATTTCTCATTATCTTTCCTTTCGTGAAATAAGTTTCGTGATAAAATTGCTCAGTCCTAAAAAGTCTCATAAAATCCCACGAAATGTCATAAAATCTCTTAAAATCCTTTAAAAATCATCAAAATAACTTAATATTCCGTAAAATATCTTACAAGTAATTAAAATTCCATGAAATCCCGTAAAATCCCCTGAATCTCTTAAAAATCCTTAACTGGGCAACCCTATATGTAAAAAATCTTGAAATGTAATATTTTTATTAGTAAAATAGTATTTTAGTTGTAATTTGGATTGTGTCTTGTGACCAATTATGATGAAATTTTAATAATTTATCATATTTAACCCCGACTAGAACCCAATTAGTAGTTGGGCATTTGTTGGGGTGTGATCGGAAACCCTAATTGGGAGTTGGGAAAATCAACTGGGACCCACTTGGGCCCCAACCGGCTTTTCCACACGGGATATTTAAAAAATCTGGTGAAATTCCCTTAAACATTGTAAAATCACTTGACTTTTCTTGATGTTCCATAAAATTCCTTAAAATTTGACAGTCTTTTGTTATATCCCTTAAAATTAATCAAAATTTCATGAAATTTCCTTAAATTCTTAAAAATTATTGGAAAATCTAATATAATCTCACCAAATCCTTTACAATTTGTAGAAATAAATGTCCTTAAAATTACTCATAAAATATCTGAAAAAATTACTTAGAATATCTTCCAAAATATCATAAAATCCTATGAAATCCCTTGAAATTCCTGAAAATCCAATGAAATCTCGTAAATTCCTTGAAATCCCTTAAGTCGATAAAAGTCATAAAATCCTTTTAAATTTTTTATTATTCAAGATTTCGTGTGAAATATAATTTTTGTCACTCTGTTGTTAGATTACTTCAACAGATATTGATCATTCTTTCTCGACGTTCACATCCTCAAATGGAACAGAATTTTGGGAAGATTCTACGCAAAATCTACTTTTGAATATATATAGTTATAGTCGAAATTTTCGTTATTAAAACGAAAACTAAGTGTCCTATAAAAAATGTTTGTAAATTTCTTTTAGATCAACAACTTTTTCTCATAAGATTATTTCGTATTTCACATGATTCGACTATAAAATATTTTCTTTCTTGTCAATAAAATGATAATAATTACATGTCCGATCAAAAATATTGTTTAAATAAAATTTGTAGGACTTTTTCAGCTGAATAATTTTTCTTTTTGACATTTTGTTGTATCTTCCCTGATCTTGCATAGTTTAGCCGGAAATCCAATGGATCATTTAGAAGTTATGAACAGTGAACGATGGCGTCGACGACAGACAGACACACAGGCAGACAGACAGACAGACAGACAGACAGACAGACAGACAGACAGACGTACACCGCCGTAAAAACCATTTTTTCGCACTCAAGGAGTCTTCGACATTTTACGAAATAGGGCGAAAGTCATTTTTCACAGAAAAAAAAATACCTTCTCATTTGAGATGAGAATGTAAAAATGCAAATTTTTGCTTATTATAGATAAAACCCTCCATATTTCCCGCAAACAATGAACCTATAATGACAATGACCTATAATGAGTTGTAAAAATTTGTGGTCAAGTAGGGTCCTAAATGTATTTCGACCATGTTTAATATAGAGATACGAAGGATAAAAATACGAAATAAAAAATCAAATTCACATCCTTTGAAAGATTCGTTGATAGCATTTTTAAATATCATCAGGCTTTTATTCTATATTGATTGCGATTTATCAATCGAATATGTAAATCTGTATTTATATATATATATTAATACTAATTAATATATAATATAATAATAATATATATTAATACTCTCGTAACACTTTCTGTATTTTTAATTTAAGATCAAAATAATATAAACTACTTATGTAGTAAAAAATATCGTTTTGAGAACGCCGGCCCAAAATCTGAAAAATCTCTATACTCTGAAGTCTCAGTTCTCACTTCTCAGTGACTTAAAATTAATGTGATAAAAAAAATGAATTTACAATTTAAATATTATAAAATCCAGAATTTTAGATGAAAGATGAGCATAAATCCTCGAGACGTATTTCTAGGAATTTCCGGTCACCAAGAAATAATCATCCAGATGAGTAGAAAATATAGGCTGACAGGTGTCTCCAGTCCCAATGCCTAAGAGGATTCATTAATTTTACTACTGGAAAATTATTAATACACTTTGAATCGGCGTGATAATTTGAAATTTATTACCCTCGGAATAGATTATACCAATACCATTAAATTTATTCACACTTTTGTGAGAATTATTCATTTTTGGTCATTTTTACTGTAGAAAAAGAAGATTCAGTGTTTCTTCATATGTACAGTTACATTTTTTCATTTGTCATTTCATATATGAGATAATAAATGAATCACTCAATTGACAAATTCATTCAGAGGTAAGATTTCATGTTTTATATTAAAAATTTTACACTGATGAGAGAATAAAATATAAGATTATAATCAATGTTCTCGAAGAGCAGATGTTACTGATTTTATATTTAAATTACTTTTAATGAATAATCACTTGCCTTTTTTTGACAAATATTTCTTTGGAAATCTTCAACAAATAAATATATGTACAATAAAATTATACATATTATATATAATTAAAGAAATATTCGTATTCAATTATTCTTTCCTTTTTGAGTGCAAATATCTACACTTTTGTTTTGGTACGAAAACATTTTATTTTTGAATCAGCGCAATTTCTCTGATTCAAATTTAAAGATTTTTAGGATTTTAAAAAAATTTCTTGGAATTTTAGAGAAATTCATGCAATTTAAAGACATTTTTAAGAATATCAAAGGATTTACAATTTTTGCTTCCTCATAGAGGAAGCTATGTAGTGGTGACAAAATCCAGTTTCCTAAAAAAGGTTTTTTTTAACATATTTCAAGGGCAATATATCTAATATCATGAACTGAAAAGATGTCCGGATGTATGTATGGATGTGTGTATGTGTGTGTGTATGTATGTATGGGTGTCACGATCCAGCAATTTCTTGAAAACGCGTAGAGATAAATTGATGAAATTTTGCATAGTTATTCCACTATATACCTAGTTGAATTTCTTACAGGGGTTTCACAAAATATTTAGTTTTAAAAGTTTTATTTACTTTTATAATTTTCGTAAAATTCATTTTTCCTCTATAACTCCTGAAATATTGAAAATTTAAAGCTGGTGTAAGGGAAATGAATATTCCTTTCATCGAGACGAATCGATTGACCTATATGATTAATGCATGTCATTAAAAAATAAGGAAGTTATGTTTATTTATAATTTTGAAAGTTATTTTTTCACTCTATGTTTTAAAATAATCAAAATCTTGAGTTGACGTAAAGAAAATGAATATTCTTTATGTCGAGACGAATCAATTGACCTGTATGATGAATGCATTTAATTGAGAAAGTTTAAAAAAAAAATAAATGATTATTTAATAATTTAATATATTGATGTGTTTTTAATAATCTTTTATTTTTTTATAATACTATCAGATTGAAAAAGAAAAAAGAAAAGAAAAAGGGAGAAGGAAAAAAAAAGGAAAATGTTAATCTAGGAAGAGAAGGAGAAGGGACAATTTGGAGAGTATGGAGACAAGGAGAAGGGTGGACTTGGAGGGGCAGAGAGGGTGGTTGGAAGAGTAGGGGAAGAGGGGTACATTTGAAGAATTTAGGGAGAGGGGCAAGAATGAACAATGCTGGAAGAGGAACAACGTTTTTAAATATTAAAAATTATTATCTAAAATAAAGAAAAGAAAAATAATGTTAAATATATAAACTTCTTATTGCTTCCTCTATGAGGAAGCAAATCATATTTGCTTACAGGAAGCAAAGTGCTCATTAAATGAGCACAAAAGTTGATATAACTTTACAGCTAGTTTTAAATATTATAGTGGAATTTTAAGATATTTTAAGATGTTTCTAGGAATTTTAAAAGGTTTTGAAGTTTTACTTGGAATTTAAAGTATTTCAAAGGGTTTTGAGGAATTTTAAAAAGATTAGTGAAAATCGAAGGGATATAATGAAATATTAACCAATTTTAAGGGATTTCGTGGAATTTCAAGATGTTTTAAGGAATTTGAAAAAATCTTAATGAATTTTAAGAGATTTCAAAAGTTGTTGTAAATTTGAGAGATTTTTATGAATGTTAAATGTTGTAAAGTGATTTGAAATTTCAAAAAATTTAAATTTATATTATATGAAATTTTTGAAAAATTTCAATAATATTATTACTGAAAATTTATACGCATTTTTAATGCTTTTCTGTTAGTGAAATTTTTCTGAAAGGCCAGATTCCCGCGTCGTCCGCGATTATCGATATACGACGCGTCACGAACTGTATTACCCATTAAGGAATCGGATCCAAGCCTCTACTGGCCCCGACTACCAGGGGGCTGCAAACCAAGTTCGTCCGCAAGCGACCAAGATTCGCAAGAATTTAAAAGGCGAGCGATCGCCCACATCCTCATAATGGATCTCAAAATGGCTCGAGTATCCAAAAGAATACTCCTGAAGAAAATCAGGATTTTAGATGAGTGGATGTCTAGTCTTCGGAAGAAGAGATGCCGCTTTACGCATAAAGGTAAGGAAAACTTGAGGATAGAGGCGACCCTGCTCGCCACAATGGATCAAGTTTTCCCTGAATTGGAGAAGAAGGTCCTTCTCTATAAGGAACTCGAAAGAAATGGTAAGTGAGGTAAGCACCCTTTTCTAATTAAAAAAAATCGGCCCTTTTTAGGGCCAACAAATATCTAATAAAAAAAAAACAATCGGCTCTTTTTAGGGCCAACAAATATCTAATACAAAAAAAAAAAAAAACAATCGGCCCTGTTTAAGGTCACCAAATAAGAGATATAAAAATGAACATTTCCATTGTTGTTTATCTTTAGACCAGATAAACAATATTGGAATTTTTCATTTTTACATCTGTTATTTGGAGGCCCTAAAAAGGATCGATTGTTTCATTTTTTTTCTTAGATATTTGTTGGCCCTAAACAGAGGTCCATTAAGCTAGCACCCCCACAATCGAATTTATGTATGTTAAAAGTTTCAGGAGTTCTGATGAGAGTTCTGTTCCCTCCCAGAAGAGTTCTTTCAAAAAGTCCTGTACCACTTTTCGATCAATTCAAAATCAAAAAAGCTACAGGACTTTAAAGATACCAAAAAATGTTGATTTTAAAATTTTAAGAAATCTTTACGTATTTTAAGAGATTTTAAAGTTTTTCCTGGAATTGTAATGGATTTTAAGAAGCTTGTAAAAATTCTATGTAATTATGGCATTTTAAAAATGATTTTATGTAATTGCTTCCTCATAGAGGAAGCTATGTAGCGGTGACAAAATCCAGTTTCCTAAAAAAGGTTTTTTTGAACATATTTCAATCTGAAAAGATGTCCGGAAGAATGTGTGTATGTGTGTGTATGTATGTATGTATGTATGTTGTCACAATCCAGCAATTTCTTGAAAACGTGTAGAGATAAATTGATGAAATTTTGCATAGTTATTCCACTATATACCTAGTTGAATTTCTTACAGGGGTTTCACAAAATATTTAATTTTAAAAGTTTTATTTACTTTTATAATTTTCGTAAAATTCATTTTTCCACTATAACTCCTGAAATATTGAAAATTTAAAGCTGGTGTAAGGGAAATGAATATTCCTTTCATCGAGACGAATCGATTGACCTATATGATTAATGCATTTCATTAAAAAATAAGGAAGTTATGTTTATTTATAATTTTGAAAGTTATTTTTTCACTCTATGTTTGAAAAAAATCAAAATCTTGAGTTGACGTAAGGAAAATGAATATTCTTTATGTCGAGACGAATCGATTGATCTGTATGATGAATGCATTTAATTGAAAAAATAAAAAAAAAAAATAAATAAATGACTATTTAATAATTTAATATATTGATATATTTTTAATAAAAAAATAAAAATAAAAGATAAAGGAAGAAGGAAAAAAAACAGGAAAATGTTAATCTAGGAAGAGAAGGAGAAGGGACAATTTAGAGAGTATGGAGACAGGGAAGAGGGGGAAGAATGAACAATGCTGGAAGAGAAACAACGTTTTTAAATATTAAAAATTATTATCTAAAATAAAGAAAAAAAAATAAAGTTAAATATATAAACTTCTTATTGCTTCCTCTATGAGGAAGCAAAAAAGTGCGCATTAAATGAGCACAAAAGTTGATATAACTTTACAGCTAGTTTTAAATTTGAATGTGTGTGTGTGTGTGTGTGTGGATTTTTCCATTTTTTGTCGCCTTATTAAATTGAAGACAGTTGTAGATTATTTTGTGAAATTTGTAGGGTATATTGGCACCACCGATATCTCAATACGTGCCGAAAGATCTTTCAAAATATTGAATTTAAAATTTTTTATGTAGATTTTGAATTTTTGTAAAATTGATTTTTCGACTATAACTTCTCAAGGAATGAAAATTCAATACTTATGTAAGGTAAAGAAAGATTCCTTGCGTCGAAAAAAATCGATTGGCCTGTATGATTAATGAATTTTATAGAATTTTAAGAAAATTATGATTATTTTTAATTTTGAAAATCATCAATTATATAATCGTTAATTTGCTTCTTCATAGAGGAAGCAAATTTATTTGCAATATTATTATAATGAGGAAGCAAAGTGCTAAAAAATAAGCACAAAAAAAATATAAATAAAGTTAAATGAAACACCCGCACTGAGAATACTGTTTGGTTTGACCAACCAAAATTTGGTTGGCTCAACAAAATAATTTGGTTGCTATACAGCCATCAAAACGTTTTGGTTGAGCCAACCAAATTCTTTTGTTGAGCATTTTCGTTGGCCTAAGCAAACTGTTTTGTTGGTGCAAAAAATTATTTTGTTGACAGTAGTTACTGTTCAATTAATTAACTATTTTGGCTTATTTTTAAATGATTTTTATATTATTTTTAATTAAATTATATTTAATTATATTAACGCAAGCTTTTTACGATTCGAAAAATAGGAAAGA
>UCOH01012224.1:13922-42670 GCA_900474275.1 Synergus japonicus
ATATATATATATATATATATATATATAAAACCGAGTGAATGTACATAAACAGATTGTGAGTTCCCATATGTGTTCTATTGTAGCTATTTTGTCATTGTTGAAACATTCTTAATCTTTAACCAGTAAAATGCCCTTTTAGTAACCGTAAACGTATTTTCAAAAATACAAACAACTATATTACGTGTTTTCCTGGTTTTGTTATTATTTGATTAACACCTTCGAGTCGCAATTTGTTTTAATTGAAATGGTCTAATTTAAAGGTTTTGTATTTCTAAAAGTCTACAACTCGACATATAAACATTTGAATCTGTGTTTTGCACAAAGACGTAGATTTTACAAGTAAATATAAATTATAAAGTCTGTTCAACAAGAGCCCTCGTTTTTTTTTTTTTTTTGAAAACTTTGATTTTTGAACGTTTATTCTTTCTTTGCTACCTCTGAGAGGAATTATGCGCACTGAGCGTGAAAATATCTAATTCAAATATTTATAAAGTAACATGAAAGTATTCAATTTTGAAGTTAGATTTTTCATTCTTCGTTTTATGTGAAAACTATATAAATTAAATATTTTTTCGATCTGTATGCAGTCTTACATTTGAAAAAAGTTTAGCGCTACACAGCGAAAAAATATTCATCCATAATGTTTGTATGGATGTCGTTTATGTTGCCACCTTAAGGGCATGTGTTACCATATGAGCAAATTTAGATAACCCGGATTTTTTCTACAATTTGGACTTTTTCAAAAAAATAATACAGCACTGTTGCCCGTGTGTGTATTCTTGCTGGATGTGAACTATTATTTTTTTGAAAAAGTAAAAATTATAGAAAAAGTCCGGGTAATCTAAATTAGATAATTTAGATTGCATGATTTTTCGACTATAACTTCTCAAATAATCAAAATTCAAAGCTTATGTACAGGAAAGAAAAATTCCTTGCGTTGATATGAATCGTTTGACTTGTAGGATTAATACATTAATGATTATTTTTAATTTTGAACATTTTCATATATAAGTCTTTAATAAACAAAATACAAAGCTCATGTAAGAAAAAGCTTTCATGCATCGTGAAAAATTACGTTATATAATATTAATACATTTAATTTAAAACTATGAATAATAATATATCCAATTTTGAAGTGGAATGATTTCAAATTTTTGTTTGTTTTTTTCTTTCATTTTTTGAGCTTGAATCATGACAGATTTGTTTCAAAATGCAATAACAGATTTTGGTTCAATATAATTGATGACCTTAACCTTATTTTCAAAAATCAATGCTTAATCTAGTGGTGGGATATCGAAAAAAATATATGAATATATCAGAAACTAAATATCCATATATCGAATACAAATATCAATATTATCGATATTCTTTTATTTTCAAATAAATACCTAATTGATTATATTATTTAGAAACACATTTTTATTCAATATTTTGTTATTAATGTATGAAAATGTATACATAAAATAGTCTTATTTTTATACTACTTTGAATTTAGTATTATATAATACCATTACAATTTATAATAGTATTTTGAATGAACCAAATTTTTTATTTTGGGATATAAATAAAAAAATATTGATATTTTCAATATCGATAGCCCATCACTAACTTAGCTTCCTCTATGAGGAAGCAAAGTGCTTGACAAAGGAGCACAAAAGAAATATAAGTATACTGAAAAGGAACACCGAGATTGAATTTACACACGGAAAAAAATTTGGTACAGTTACTGCCCCTGTAGATATAACTGCTACGTTCAACGTGGGATAGCTGTTGCTTTCTGTATATGTGCAGCAACTGTCCTTTTGAGGGGCAGTTACTGCACCGTAAAGAGATAGCATTTGCCTTTATCGATGGAACGCAACGCTCCCTCTGTCAAAAGACAGTAACTACTCCACAAAAAGTACAGTAGCTAACTTAAAATAGCGCAACAGTCGCCCTTTATTGTGGTGCAGCAGCAGTAGTAGAGGCAGGGTTGTGCAGTGACGCGTCACTCGAAGTTTTTAACGTATTATACATGGTTTTTTACTTATGGTAAATTACGTATTTTACGTAGAAAACCCCCCACTCCATATAAATTTGGTGTTTTCGACGTAAAATTCCTAGAAAATTACTGTAAAAACCATGTAATTTACCTAGGGTATTTTACTTACCTAACCCTGAGTAGGGGTAGTGCAGGAACTGTACTAAATTTTTTTCTCTGCAGCTAGTTTGTTTTTTTTTTTGTATAAAAGTATAATACATTCGAAGGACTGTGGCGCCTCCTACCTAGTACATTGTCCAATCTCCCTCGTTATCCATAATACACTGAGAAAACTGTTTGGTTTGACCAACCAAAATTTGGTTGGCTCAACAAAATAATTTGGTTGCTATACAGCCATCAAAACGTTTTGGTTGAGCCAACCAAATTCTTTTGTTGAGCATTTTTGTTGGCCTAAGCAAACTGTTTTGTTGGTGCAAAAAATTATTTTGTTGACAGTAGTTACTGTTCAATTAATTAACTATTTTGGCTTATTTTTAAATGATTTTTATATTATTTTTAATTAAATTATATTTAATTATATTAACGCAAGCTTTTTACGATTCGAAAAATAGGAAAGAGAAAATTTTGCCCCGACCAGGATTCGAACGAACTGCCTATAAAGACTTATATTTAATCTCTAACGTATCGAATGCAACTTAAACCACACGGCTAATCTAGCACATAGAGTATTTTATAAAAATCCCACTAAAGTATCACGTAAGTCAGGGCTGGCGGACGCGCATGCGTAATCGTGCATCCAATTTGTTTGGTTGGGCCAACAAGAAGTTTTGATACGCCAACAAAAACACCCAACAAAAAAATTTGGTTAGTTCAACAAAATATTTTGTTGGCCAAACAAAATAATTTAGTGTTGACAACCAAAATTTGGTTGAGGCAACAAAACCTGGGCAACAAAACGTTTTAGTCGTCATTACTAAGTTTTTTTTTTTCAGTGTATAAATGAAGCATTCATAAAACAGAATGGATTTTGCAGACTATAATTAAGAATCTCGATGGCAGGACAATATTTTTGAAGGCTTTAATTTTTTTGTCTTTAAAAGAAAAGAATCATGCCGTGCATCGCATTAATCTTTGCATGACTGCTCAATGGAATAGGCGGAGACGCATGTGTTTATTACATTCCAGAAGAGCGGGAGATCAGTACTAAGGCGCTTACAATCCAGACACGCATGAATAATGGAGAGAACCCAGAAGAAGTCTTTCGTCGTGTATGCACTTTCTTACTTTGAAATTTCGAATCCTTAAGTGTTTCATATCCAGGGATAGTGAGGTCGAGACTAATCTTATATTAGGTGGACCATAGCAATATCAAATGGCGGGGATGGTTCTTTTTAGTATCGTATTTCGTGGTAACAAGTAAAAGAAGATTAACGCCATCAAAATGTCCATAGGGCGTATAATTTTGGGTGTGAAAACCTATAAATGGTGCTGGGAAAAAGGCGGGCAGTTTGTTATACTATTTTGTTAAGCTATAAGCTGCCTTCAGAGAAAACATATAATACGCTTTTCTATGAAAGTTTTATTTTTTAGTAGTCAGTGCATCAAATTTATAAAATATGCAAGTCCTACTGCAGAAAAAATCTTATTCAGACTTCAGGGAACAAAAACGAATGCTTGCATGAATTATCTGAATCTTTAAAAAATTTTTGACATGATTCGAGAATTTATATATTTTACATCTAACTGTAATGTTAATTTGTATGCACTTACAATAATGCTCCTATGAACGTTGCTTTACGATAATTTTAAAGAAGTGAAAACAAAATTCCAATGACTTATAAAATCCTTTAAATCTCATCAAATAAAAAGTCATAAAAAGCGCTTGAAATTCGTGCAAATGCGTGAAAATCTCATAAAAATCCTTAGAAACTTCTTGGAATTTTTTCAGATTCTACAAGAACTATTGCAATTGATTTATATCCTTTACAATCCATTAAAATCATTATAAATCTTATCAAATTCCATGAAAACCTTCCAAATCCCATGAGATCTTTTAAAAACGAAAAAAATATCTTGAAGTCCCTTTAAATGATTAGAAATGTCTTAAATTATACGAAAAACTTGAAAGTCCCTTTATTTCCTTCAAAGCCCACTAAAATTATTAGCAAACTTTTTAAATTTCATGAAATCCTTAAAATTCTATATAATATTTAAAAAGTTTGAAAATCATTTAAAATTATTACTATCTTTGGACTTCTTTTAAAATTCATGGAAATTTTCTGAAAACATTCTCTGAAACATTTGAAATTTCTTAAAATTCCCAAAAACTTGTTGAAATTCTTTAAATTCTACGATAAAATTTAAAGTCCCTTTACATCCTTTAAAATTCCTTAGCTTTAAAAAATCTCTTAAAAGTTCATGAATTTAGTTAATATTCCGCGAAATATTTTGAATAAATACCTTTAAATTTTACGAAACCTTTTAAAAATCCTAAAAATCTTTAGAACCTCGTAAAAATCACTTCAAAAATGGACAAAATCCATTAAAATGTCTAGAAACCTTTTTGAAATTTTTCTCTAAAAAAGTGATGTAACGAAATGTCCTTAAAATCTCGCATACATTGTTGTTTCAAATCTATTCTCTAAATTTGAATTAGCAAAATTTCATTGATTTTTGAATGACTTGAAATTGTAAAAAATAAAATAAATAATCGTGTTTGTCTGCTAGTAATTTAAAGAAATGTTGAAAGTAATAAAGTGTTCAAACATGCAGACAGATGAACGAACATTTTTTTCCCTTTCGTTTCAGAGCACCCTTCACGCCTACCAGTAGCCTTCAGGTGATTAGCTTCAGCAAATTTACCCTCATTATCACTTCCGTCCTTCAATTTTCTTTCCCACAGGAAGAATTCCATTTTCGGGTTTAACTTTTGTCCCCAAAGTAGACGTCAGGTAGTAGCAGGTTCTAACTTATCGCCCACAACAAATCATTCTCAAGATGTAACGAATTTCCTAAGGAAATTAAGAAATTACAGAAATATTTCAAGAAAGGTTGTTAGTTAAATTATTTTTGTTATTAGTTGAATAAAACTTTCTAATTATAAATATAAAGTTATTATGCTTCTTCAGAATTGCAATATTAATATGAATTTGAAATAGGGTAGAGTAATTGGACATAAATCATGGTTCACTTATAATATTTATTTAATTTGAAGAACTATATACAATTAGGCTAACTATTCACAAATAAATACAGATCGCGACGCATAAAACATCACATTAATAGGAACTCTTGTACAGTCTGTTCGTTGCATTTTGAGCAAGTACGTACAATTGAAATTGTCAATTACATATAAAAATACGATTCATCTCTATTGTTTCAACTGCAATGTACGAAATTGCTGTGACATTGTGATACATTTTTAAAACACAGAATATAAAATTCAAGAGAGAATTCCATGTCTTAAAATGTCGAATTTAGTTTTGTCAAAATTAAAAGATTGATTGTAACTCGCAGAAAGCTGACCTTACTGTAAACGTTAACATTAATCACTGAGAATTGTATTTCATTGGTTGCGCACATTTTATACAACTGGCCACAAGTATCTCCTATAGTAGTCTTCGCTCTCTTCGCCTCCAACGTGAATATTCCGTTAGAGAAGTCATTTCTCAAATTAGTAATTTTTTGAGTCTTTAACTCTCTCAACTTCCTCCTCCTCCTCCTCCTCCTCCTCCTCCTCCTCGAGGAAGCGATCCCTGAGTTTATCGGTTGCCTCGATAACAACCTTCTTTAAGAATTGAGCTATCACATCATCTGTCCAGATTTCAAACTTCTTCCCCCTCTACCCCGCTTGGAGGGATTTTTTTACTCTTCGTCGTCAGCAACTTGATGATGATGAAGACAGTGATAAAAATGAGCAAAGACGTGCTCGCAGCGATAATCCCCCATGCGTACATATTTTCGGAGTTTTTTTTTAGTTGATGAACCTCTATAAAAGTCGATGTCGGTCTTGTGTCAACTTCAATTGGGAAACTTCCAGGGCCATCTTTGGAGGCAACTCTGACCCGATATTTGGTACCAGGAAGAAGAGTGATTTGTGCGGAATTCGAATCAGCCTCCTGGTTACCCATCAAACCTCCAGCTTCCGGTTCCCAAGCAACTACCCAAGATTCCTTTCTGGGTTCTACATCATCCTCAAAGTCATCAGAAGAATCGAAACTAGTGGAAGGCTTGTAACTGGGACGACGTATTCCGTATATTGTATTGTTCCTCCTTTGGAAGAAGAACTCCTTTAACATTCCCGAACTTCCCTTAGTATCAGGTCTTTCATCGATCACCCTGTGTCCATACTTCTCAAGAAAGAACTGTCTTACCCTGTCATTGAACTCTTTTTGCTCTTTTATATTATGCTTTCGGATTTGAGATTCAATATTTTTCCAGGAAATGGTAGCTTCGTAGAGAGCACCCGGTTTCAAAGATTTCAAAGTTGGTACCCATTCGTCGTAGGCGTAGTGCTTGATTCCATCTCCAGAGATGACAACAACCCATGAGTTCGGTCTCAAACGATGTACGTACATGCTTGTATAATAACCGAAGTCCTTCCACTCGTTGTCAACTTTCGTGAACAGAATTGCTATTTCGTACTTTTTCCATCTGGCTGGTGATGATCCCGGAGCTGGTAATGCTGATGGGAGGTATTCTTCCATCACCCGTGTCTTTCTGAAATCGCAAATTGTCCTGCATGATGTACACTGTAACACAAAAGAAAAGAAAATGTCATTAGCTATTTGGCCATTGAGGAAGCAGCAATAAATCATGATAAATTATTCTCTGTTTCATTAGGTTTTTTACTTAAGAGCTTTAAGAAAAATATGTGGTATGTATTAAGCACTTTAGCTTTAGGAAGAGAAGGCTTAATGATGTTCGAAAGAAAAATCTGTAAAGTAAACGGTGCAATTGAGTTAAGTTGAATTTTTAACGAGTTCTATTATTTCCATTATGCATGGTCATCACTCATTAGTTCAGTTCTCCAACAAGAATCCAACTGTTGACTGATGACTCTGCATACGTAATATTACTGATAACGGTGTTGTGGCATAACAAACTACATAGTCAGCTGACGCACTTCAGATTTCTTCTGAGCAACTGTATTTTTAAGAACCCTCAGGAATGTTGCTTATATAGAGTTGCATAGTTCTCTAGTACAAAAAGTAATAGAGTCTGGTACAAAAATGCAATTGTTTGAGAGAACATTGAAAAAACAAATCTCTCATTCGAGCGGAAAATCCAAATCCTGAATCTTTCAAGTTTCGCATAGAAAATTACACGAGCGTAGGCGAGAATTTTTTTTTCACAAAGTGAAAAGAAGAATGCAACATCGAGAGTCTGAAATGCAATTCGATCGAGTCCAGGTTACGTGGATCTCAAGTTTCTGACCCTTTTTGACGAGCGATCACTTGGAAAGCAGGGCAATCTTGCTGTCAGTTCTCGTTATACCTAAAAGAAGGTCCTTTCTGCTCTGAAATCGACTGAGCGCGAGAAAATTCCTCCAATTTTCGAGGAGAGACCCGAGTCTCATGTAAGGGAGAAAAAAAGGACCGTTGAATGCAACGATCCGTTCTCTGTCTACCCAGACTCCCAGACCGTAACGCATAAAGCTTACCCTTCGTAATATCCAATCCCGAAGGAAGGATGAAAAAAAGAAATAGAAAAAGAGAAAAATAGAGAAGAAGAGGGACCAAGAGATGAGAAAAAGAACTGCTCCGACCAGGGAACTTTGAAACGGGAAATCCACGGAACCGCGACTACCTGCCGATTTTCACGGAAGGTCGAGCAGAGCGTCTGGAGAAAATATTCTTTTACGTCCAGTGATCTAGTCATTTTGGTCAATAGTTCCAGTCTCTGGTCTAAATTTTAAATTCTAAAACTTTTCTCCGATTCCCGATAATCATCTTCCTTAAATATTTGAGAGGATCAACACCCCACCATTTTACCCAATCCGGGCATCATCAAAACGACCCCCTTAAATTTAAGAAAGATTCCGTTTGTGAGACCTTATCTTTGGGAGTTACGACCCAAACACGACTCTCGAAGATAAAGTAGATTCGGGAGTCTCGTGTTGCTTTCTACATCTACCTGGACCTCCAAAGGCATTCCAATTTCGAGGAGTTGAAGAGAGTCGTTAATTAGCGCACAGCCACACTTCATGTGTACTTTTTGAGATACTTGAATCCAGAATGATCATCACTAAAATTACCAGAACACTAAAGACTATCTCTATTGACTGGTATTTATGTACTCGCTTATGTTTATTAAAATTACTTCAAACAGCTTCAATTGACAGTTAAAAAGCCTTTTTCCAAATCGGAAGAATTTATGTATTATTTCGATGATAAGACATAAAAGCTCTTAGTGTCAGTAGTATTTATTGTTATGGACTCTCAAGTCAATGTTGTTTGAGGCCTTTGACTTTGGTAATCATTTTAAAATAAGTTCTATATTAGAACTGAACAATAATGTAAAGGAAGTTTTTTCGTATTGGAAACAATGTTGGAAACAAGTGTTCATTTTCAATTGCACTTAAAGAATAATTTAAACTTGATTGAAAAATTGTATTAATGATTATAAAGACTTGATTAATTTTGAATATGGTTGTACCGGGTCTACATTCTTAATAGCTTAATAGATTCTTCAAATCTACTACCCTCATTATCTTTTAAATCTTTCTTGTTCATCCAATTACGACTTCAAATTTAATTCTTTTTGAATCACAAACTATAGAACTTTATTACAGATAATAAGCTTACAACAACTTGATAGTCTTACTATTTTTCTGGTAAAAGTAATTAGAATTCTGGTTATTTTAATCAGAATCTCTACCTAGTGAAAATCGCGGAGTGTATGAGTTCATTTCGAATAAATTCGAATCAATCCGAAGCTTTAATCCGATTGAATCCAAACTTTTAATCTGAATTAATCAGAATTAATCCGCACTTTCAATCTGAATAAATTCGGTCAATCCGAATGAATCCAGTCAATCTGGACTTTCAATCAGAATTAATCTGGTCTATCCAAATGAATCCAAATTTTTTTTAATCATTCGGATTGAGCGAATTTATTTGGATTGAAAATTCAGATTAATTCTCATTCTTAATTCAATTCTTAAACTTTCAATCCGAATTAATCCGATTTATCCTTATTCAGGTTGATTTTGAATGGGCCTCAGATTAATTCGGATTGAAAGCTTTTTTCGGACCAAATCTGAATGAAACTATTTTGTTCCGATACATATTCCAGAATAATTCTTAAAATTTCGGGTTGATTCGGAATTAATTTCAATCAGAGCTTTCGCTAGGATGGTTAATTTACATAATTCAAAAAAAACAGTATGAGATTTAACCATAATTCTAGTTAAATTAACCAGGTATTTTTTTTAAGCGTAGCTAATTTTGCTTCAGAGTGTACAAGGTCTACAATCTACATCCATAATGGATTCTCCAACTCTTCTTTCCTCTCAATATCATACTTACATCATACTTCTTGGAAATGGGACCTGAATTTGATTACCTTCTCAAACAAAAGTATAGATTTTTATTAAACCAATAGATACTTACATTGCCAAAGTCTTCTTCGTTTTCGCAAAGGTTTTTGTAGGTCTCCCAGTGATACTCGAGGTTCTCGCAGTGGTGCCAGCACTGTAAGCAAAAGAGAAAGAACAGCATTAGAAGAGGAAGCAAAATATTCTCAAGGAGTAAAAAGGATGAGGAAGACGTTAGAGGAGCAAGGCGGGGTTGAATAAAAACCATCTACTCGTCGGTTGAATCAACCGATTTTAGCAGACTCCAGACAGCGAGAGCGAGAGAGAGAGAGAGAGAGAGAGAGAGAGAGAGACTGATGAAGGAAGAAAAGAGTGAGGGGTAAACCGGGACTCGAATTAGCCTCCAACCTGTTCCAGGCATAACAGGCATCGTCTCGTTGTTGTTTTCATATTTATTGGGGTACTCCAGGCCAGGACCCTGTTCCATGATTCCCCTTTTTTTTTATCTTAGTTCGCTCAGTCAGCTTCGTAGGAACGCTACTCGGAACACTACGAAGCCAACGTTAATGACGTTTCTGAAAACTTATCGACCAACCTTTCCTGGATCAAATTTGAAGTCGCCCTAGGCGAATCGCTTTTTTAATATGGGTCTGACCTATCGAATAATTCTTCTAATAGCGTCTAATGTCCTTTTTACTTTCGTATTTTAAGTGCCAAGGGCTTTTTTTTTATAGCAATTACCATAAAAGGAAATGTGTCCAATTACACTAATTGGACATTATTATTATTAGAAAATTATTTTTAGAAAAAGTGCTACCGGTGTAGAATTTGTTAAAACTGAAAGGAAGAAATGAAGGGAAATGTTGAAACTTATAAATGAGAAAATAGCACAACTGCAGTTGAGGAATGTTGAGACAATCACGAGTTTATTTTTTCGAGACATTTCGAAAGGCTTTTCTAGAGACCCTTTCTTTACGATATTTCGGATTGCAACGGTTGTAACTCGAAACTTGTGTCGCGAGCACGTAGAGCAGGTCATCGATTTTACGGATTGGGGAAACCCGATTTACGAGCTGCGATATTCGTTATCGATGGGCGTCGACGTGATGCACGATAACATCAGATTAACGACCTTCAGGTTGGAGACCCTCGCAATAATTATTGTCCTTTGCATACGCAAGCCATCATTTTTCACCAGGGTCCATTGGAAAACATGGTTGGAGTTCTACTTCGGTTTTTAAATATAAAGCGTAATTTAAATTCCAATCACAATTATTTTGTAAAGTAAAATTGCACTAGAATTATAATTATTCGAGAATTATAGTAGAATTTGATAATTAGAAATATCAGAGACCGTCATTATAATTTTGCACGTTTTCAATTTTTCATGTCTCGAAATCCAATGTTTTTTATTGAGTTTTGGGGTTTTAATGGGTTTTTGTGTTTTTAAGTCACCACAAACTATTCTCACTCGAAGCAAGGAAAAAAAACAACATTTTTCTATCTATATTTACTCTGTAAACTTGAATCAGTGAAAAATCAGTGAAATTTCATTAATTCTCAGCTAAATTCCACTGGGAATCAGTGACTCTTTTCTCAAGATTTTAATTGGTGAAAAATCAACTGGAAATTAGTGAAAAGTCACTGTTTTCAGTAGTTTAGTGACGTTTACTGAAAATTTTAGCGACTTCACTACTTAAGGGGATTTTTACTGCGAATGAAATCTTAAAAAGAGTATCACTGAAAATCACTGAATTTCTACTGATTCAATTTAGGGAAAATACATACAGTCAGTATCAAAATGTATTATTTTAAAGAAAAAGAAACACATTTTTGAAACATATATATTCTCAAAAGGGATCAAAATGCATTTACATATTTCACCAATTAATCACTATCATAATTGATTAAACCCGGATATTTGAGCAATTCTAATAATGAATTTTTCGAACTTGATTTTTTAAATTTTGAAATAAATTTTACGTAAATTTACAGAATGTTAACTTTAAATGAACACCTCAAATTTTTAAGTGTTGAATGAACAATGAAATATAATGGAAAAGAATTTAGAAACAATATGTAATACATAATTCATTACATTGTTTTATATTTGTGACTCCTGTGTAAAGAATCAAAACTTTTAAATCTCATTGTTTTCAAAAAGTGACAATCAACATTTTTCCCTTAAAATATAAAGTAAAAGTTGTAGAAGTAAAAATAAACTGTCAAAATTTCGAAATTTCTATGCTTTCTATTAAATTTATAATTTCGTTACGCTGAATTTCTTCCAAACTTGAAATTGATGCTTTGGAAATTCTAAATATGCACTCAAAATGCATGATTCACTTCAACATTGTATGTTTGTATCTTTAATACACTAATAAAAATAAATACAAACAAATATGTAGAATACAATAATAAACAAATATGCAATACAAACAAAAATGTAGAATTAAATTTTTTACACTGACTTTTATTCTAGAACTTTAGTTAAATTTCAATTCCAAAAATGTTTAAACGTACAATTAAAACTGATCGACAGGCGCTAATAATGGGATAAAGGAATTTCGTCTGGAATGTTGTGATCATCAGCGGGTTTTCGATTAGATTTTATGAACTCCCTTTCTACAAAACTATTACTTCAATAATCGAGAAGGGCCTCGCTGGACCCTTCAAGGGAGAATAAATTTGAATAGATCATTTCTGCATTAAAGTATACACGGAATATACCTCCCAATGTGATGCTTGATTTTTTCCCTGTGGTCCTTATTCGTGTATGTGCATAAACAGAGAACGTGTTGGTGGAATCGATTTCCCGGAATTAATGGACACCCCACGGTATCTACGCGCCAAATGAGCAACGCCCTCACATGTAAGCTCGCATCCATTGTGTGGATTAATCGTGATTCCCCATCTGTCCGTATGAATCCGTTTCTCTGAGCCGCGTATCCCTAAGGATCGAGGGGCGACCACCATGATTTTCCACAGCGCCCCATAAACCGGAGGGAAAAGAAGATTTATCGTTAACGATATATATGTTATCCCCTATATTCCCGATTCCCAAAGATCGGTTATCTTTCTTGACACAGTGACAGTTAGATGCACCCTGCGCACTTTTACTCTAAGGATCACCAAGTTCCTTGCCCTAATGGCGGTATTCTTCAGACGCTGCATCATTTCCAGTAACTAGTCTCAATACCACTTGAGGCTATTCAAAGGGAACTTCACAGAAACGTCAGAAAGTTTGCTCTAAAAGGAGAATTCTCGGGCGGGAGCCGGCTATGAAAAGGCGTTGAGTGGCAAAAGGAATAAAAGGCTCAAAAATATCAAGAAAACAAGTTAAGCAAGAAACAGGAAAAGCAGTTGTACTAGGCTATAATAAATGATATAAAATAAAATGAGATTGATTTGAAGTATCGTTTGTTTTTATTTAATAATACCTTCTATCTTATTTAAGTTTTAACATCACTTTAATGTTAAAGTCTAGTTAAGTTAACGTTAATATCATGTTAAAGTATAGTTAAGTTAACAGAAAAAACAAGAAATGACTTAAACTTAAATTCATCCGAAAAACTGACTTTTAAAGTCCTCGTTTCTTCTGGGTTTTCAGTTATCTTCTCGAATTAACGATACTGCAATCCTCAAAAAGCAGAAGTCACCATAAGTTCACCAAAATGTATTGTAACCCATTGATTTCTTTAAAATTGTTAATATTGTAAAGAAGAGGAAGAAATACCAAAGAAAAGATATTTACTTCATTGCACACGGCTTCGGCTTCTGTTCCAGTTACTTCTGGATCGCAGGATGAATCCTCACTGAAATCTTTAAGGCATTGCGACCTGCACTGCCCGATACGTATGTATGGTCCAAGGTCGAAACTCGCAGCCAAGGTCACGCACAAACTGATCAGAATAAACTGAATCTTCATGGTCATTCTAAAGTAGCACTGTGCTAAAATTCTTAATTGTTAATTTCCTTTCACTGATGTCGTAATCCAAGAGTGAGCACCAAACACAAAAATAAAAACAAATCAAATGAGTCGAAGAACACACTAGAGAATACAGAATGTGGTTATACGGTTCTAACTCCCACGTGCACTGACACCGTACCCTCGAAAATTCGAACCAACAGTGACCCTTCGAGGCTTGGTGGGAGAGTTATATACCGGCCGCCCCACCACAGAAATGTTACCCCTACCCAAACGTGCTGTGGAGCATCCCTTGTAATTACTGATGGGCTGAACCGTCCCTCGGCATATGGTCGGCTGCGCGACCGTCTTATTTCGCACAAATTATTTTTCTGAAGCGAAATACCCGAGAAAAAAGAGGATGGACAGAATTGATAGATGAAGAAGAAAGACGGAGATATAATGATAGAAAAGGGGCGGAGGAGAGACTCGTTTAGTGTTTAAGCCTTAAGGTTCGACAAAACTCAATTTGCCCGCATTACGAAGCTTAAACGTCAAAATTTTAGGGAATGGGGCTTTTGCAATATTAGTCCGGAAATCCGATGGAAACAGATGGCTAGTTCTGGAGATTTGAAATGTTTGGTATTCGTTATGAGGGAGCGAAAACAAAGTTTGTATTCATAGAGACTTTGAATAAATAGGGCTTTATTCAGTTTCTTGCGTTAAATTAGACAGTTTTTGAAAGGAATTTTCAGTTATGATTATATAAATGGGATAAAGTCAGGATAAAAAGTTTATCAGGGAATTGTCAGGGAAAATAGAAATTGACATTTATGTTAACTATTTTATTTTTATTGTATTACATATATAACTTTTATAATTTATTTAACAAATTTTAGAAACTATCCAAATATTTCGAAGGATTATAAATAATTTCCAGTTATTATCTGAGATTCTCTATAGGTTTCTAATGATTTCAAGACATTTTCAATAATTATAAAGGATTTTTAGAGGTTTCTAGGAATTTAAAGTGAATACAAGAGATTTGTATAATATTTAAAAGAATTAATTGAATTTTAAAGGACTTCATAAAATTTCAAGAAATTTTTAAGGAAGTTTAGAGAATTCAAACAATTTTAAGGAATATTAAAGGATTTTAAAAAGCTTGTAAGAATTTTAGGAATTTTTGATTTTTAAAATAATCTTAAGGAATTTTAATATTCCTCATGGAATTTTAAATATTGTATAGTGGAGTTTTAAGATATTTAAAGATGTTTTTACGAATTTCATAAGATTTTATTGGATTTTAAGGAATTTCAATAAGTTTTCAATAATTTTCAGAAATTTTTGTACATTCTAAGAGAGGCTGAAAATATTTTATGGAATTTTGCTGGATTCGAGGAAGTTTTAAGAGATTTTTAGGAATTTAAAAAGATTTTCAAGTTTTACTTTAAATTTAAAGTATTTCAAAGGATTTTGAAGAATTTTAAGAAGATTAATGATAACATTTAATATTAACAAATTAATATTAAGAAATTTAAAAAGATTTAAAAAGTTGTAAATTCGAGAGATTTTGACGAATCTTAAATGTTATGAAGTGATTTTAAGTGTCAAAAGATATTATATTGTATTAGTTTAAGTGAAGTATTATACGAAATTATTGAAAAATATCAAAAGTATTATTATTGAAATTTTATAGGTATTTTTAATACTTTTATGTCAGGGAAATTTGTTTGATAGTCAGGGAAAAGTCAGGGAAATGTCAGAGAAATTGAAAAATTTAATGTTGTGGCCACCCTGAAGGAATAACTCTATCTACTAAAATCTACCTCTTTCAGCATTATTAGTCGATTTATACTCTCTTTAAAAACAAGGGTAAAATGTATATTGTATATAGAAGCGAAAAGTGTCCGTGCTCAGAACACTTGCCTTGCATACTTAATTGTCTTTAATCAATATCTACCTTTCGTTTCTTTGAAACAGTAATTATCTTATAATTTCTGTTAATACTGGTCGCTAAAGAAGGAGCACTTACCTCAGTAAAGATAGGTTTCTTTATTCTGCGCTACAGTCGATCTCCTTCAGTCACACTTGTGCTAGCACAGTAATAATAACTGCAGATTAGGAATATGGCTGAAATGTCCTTCACCATAATGAAATATTTGGGAATTTATCGACCGACTTCTTGGACCTCAAAGTATGCGATTAAATTCTACCAGGTTTATAATTGCTTCATGTTGATTTTTTTATACTGCTTTACAATGACTTTTATTGTTCTTCTCCTTCAAAATTTTCATGACTTCGATCTCCTCATGGAATATTCATATTACTTTACTAGTCTGTTTGTATTATGTTTAAAAATTACTTATATCTGTATTTATCATGAGAATTTAGTCAACTTGAAGAACATGTTTCTCCAAAATCAGTGCAAGGCTCGCGACAGTCACGAAATTTTAATAAAGAAAAAATTTCATGACATTGACAGGTTGGTGGTGAACATAGAAAGCAGCCTAAAAATTTGTTTATAGTAATAAAGCTTTAAATGGTATTGCTAATAAAAGATTTATAATTAGAAAAGAAATTTAAATCTTTCAGATCTAATTTACGTCTTTTGCTACTCGCCAGTCTTTTACCTACCATATTTACCACAATAGGACCGCTAATATCAAAAGATAAAGATATTAAGCTACCGTACAGAAGTTGGGTTCCTAATAATATCGATTGTGTATATCTTTTCCGGATGTTTTACATTTGGCAATCCTTAGGCATGATCATATGTGTTCTTATGTTTGCAGCTACTGAACTGCTTTGTTCAGTAATGATGCAACAGATTTGTGCTCAACTGGAAATCCTGATGCATCGTTTGCTGGAACTTCCTGAATTACCGAAAAAAAATTATTCACGGAATGATGATCACCAACAAGAATCGAAGATTATTAAGGATTGCATTGCGCATCATAATTATATATTTACGTGAGAAATTTATTAAATTTATCATAGGTCTAAATTTATTTTATTTATTCTAGATTTACCATTTCTCTGGTCCCTATTCTGAATGAAATACCAATTTGCAGAATTCAAAGAAAAGTAAATGATCTTTTTGGCTTCATGGCATTTGTTCAATTTTTTGGAACTATCATCAATTTATGTACTGTTATTTCCCAGTTGTCCAAAGAGAGTATAAATCATTTAAAATTCTGGTCATTGACAGGCACCTTAGCCGCTTTCGTTCTTCATATCTTCATATATTGTTGGTATGGAGATGAAATGATAACAAAGGTATATTTTGAAAACTATAATAATTTAAATTGCTTTAGAAATTTGAGAATTTTTCGCAGAGTACAATTATTTCATCAGAAAGATTAGAAAATTAGAAAAAAGAGAAATTCTTATTTTTCGAAATGTTGTTATAGACAGTTTATGCTATTAATAAGCTTTTTTTATATTGCAGAGTGAAGCTATTGCAGATACAATATACACGATGAATTGGACTCTTTTGACTGAAGAGACGAAGAAAAATTTGATAATAATAATGATTCGAGCTAGTAGACCCGTAAAACTATGTGGAGCATCATTAATCACTATGTCGCTTGCCACTTTCATCAAGGTTAGTTTATTATTATGTATCATAATTATTTAAATTATAAAGGTTAATTTTGGTATATCTTTATTGAATTTTTAGATTTTGAGAACATCGTACTCTATTTTCAATGTACTACAATGTGTATAATGATGTGATATAATCAATTCAATTTTCAACATCGATTATGACAATTTTCCTATACGTGATTTATAGTTAGAAATACCAAAAAGTGAAATTAGAAGATGTGTATTTTTCTAATATTATAGCTATCGATTTACTTTAACGAACGCATTATAAATTTAGTAATTTAAAAATTTTTACATTCTAATCAGAGAAGTTATTAGATTTGTGTAAAATTTCGCCCCTCCCCTACCGTTTTTGTCTTGTGACTCCCTGAACGTGAAAAACATATTTTTACGAATTTCTCTATCTGCGGATCTCTCTGTCGTCAGCCAACCATTTTGGATACAAATTCAAAAAGTTGGAGTATTTTGAAAATTTTTGAGACCACTTCATTAAGGTAGTTGTGCCAAAATCGAACCTTTCTTAAGAATTGTCTAAAATTTTCAAAATATGTACAAAATATTGTTATCTAACCATGCTCGAATTTTTAGCTTAATCGTGTGTTTCTAAAGGCAAATATTTTTAATTATGTTCAGTACTTTTTGCAAGGGCCTCCTATAGCTAACATGGGCAATTGCCACATTATGAAGTCTAGTATGAAAACAAATCTTACCATTGTGCTAAAAAATTACAGATGTATAGTAAAATATCGTGTGGATTTTATGAAAAAAAATCAAAATTATTGTGCGTTCAGTATAAAAGATATAATATGGAAAAGAATAATATTTCTGTTCTCGGGAGACACATGGCGGGGGTATGCAGTGACGATGTGGCAACACTGAGATGACATTTCGATGATTTTGACAATACTATTTTGAGGCTATAAGTGCATCACCACCATTTTCTCTGAGAATTAAATTGCAGTGTTGCCAATATCGTTCCCGTACGAACTGTGACTGTGAATGTGTGTATACGTATATAGGATGCTTCTATGTGATTATACAATCCCAGTAAAAATTTTTGACCAATAGTTAGGAGAGAACATGTGATTATTAACATCTTACATCTATCTGAGCATAAACTTTTGAGTGTTTTTGCCGCGAAACAACTACCTTAATAAAATGGTTCAGGGAGAATTTTTAGATCTTGTGAATGTTCTTCATGTTCCGGAGATAAAAAAACGTGGACATTTGACAAAAATGACAGGGGCGGGGATCAAATTTTACACAGATCTAATATCTTCTCTGATTAGAATGTAAACTGGATGTGAAGTTGTATCAACTTTGTGCTATTCAATCAGCACTTTGCTTCCTCATACAGAAATCATATTAATGAATTGATTAAATGCATTATTATTATTATCATCATGTATTAATAATATTAGGTTGTATCTGATTTATGTAACCATCAAAATGTTTATTTTCTTCACATTAGTTTTGACATGTAGTAATTTGCAAATTTACAGTAGAAAAATCCATTTTTCAAAATAATGAGGTTGAAGTTTTGATTACTTGAGAAGTTTTGTCGAAAATTTAATTTTAAAAAGTACAATTAACTATAACTTTCTCATTTTCAATATAAAAAGCATTATTTTTATAGATCAATTGATTCGTCTCGACACCTTTGTACGAAATTAAACTTGGTGCAGAGTATAAGTATGCAAAATTTCATCAATTTACCTGTATGCGTTTTCCGGACACTATACACATACACACACACACACACACACACACACACACACACACACACACGCACGCGCGCGCGCGCGCGCAAACACACATCTTTTGCTAGTAGACAAAAATAATTGAGAATTTTTAAGACCTGAAATATAATTTGGTGAAATTCCTTTAAATTTCGTAAATTCAGTTGATGTTTCTTAAAATTACTCAGAGTCCCATTAAATCTGATTAAATCTCCTAAAATTCCTGAAGGAAGTTCAAAAGGTTTCCAGGAATTGTAAGAGATTTTAACGATTTCCAAGTAATTTTTACGAAATCCAAAAGATTTTTTGGATGTTTTTCAAGATTTCATAGAATTTTAAGTAAATTAAGGACATTTTGAGGAATTTTCAAAGAATTCATGCAGTTTTAAGTGATTTTTATGAATTTCAAGAGTTTTGAGGAATTTTAAGAAGAGATTTCAAAAATTTTTAAGGGTTTTTAACGAGGAATTTTATGTGATTTCAAAATCATTAAAAATCTCATTAAATTTTAACTAATTTTGAAGGATTTTGAAGTTGTCTTATAAAATTTTAAGAGACCAGCAAATTAACATGAGCGTTATTATTTTGTCTTCCTTATTACAATTTCAAGTCATTTAGAAGTTAATCAGGTTTGCAACAACAAATATGCGAGATTTTTTAGACATTTCGTGACACCACTTTTTTAAGATAAGATACACATTGTAGATTTAGAATTAAATCAAAATGAAATTATGTTTCCCTTCACAGAATTTATTAGCTATTGCGGATGCTGTATACGGAATGAATTGGACTTTCCTAACTGAATCAACGAAAAAAAATGTTATCATCATAATAATACGAGCTAGTAGGCCTATTTCGCTGTTAAACTTTCATTCATTTTTTGCTAAAATATAATTTGCTAAAATTACGCATTAATTCATAATAATTAGTGCATAATTATTCTATTATATAATGATGAGATTTTATCGTCTAACATAACATTTTTTAAGTTCTAAAAACATCGGCAAATATTGACAATCTGGGATTAAAAAAATAATTGCAGTCAATATTGAAACCATTTAAATAATGAAAAATAAACAAATCTATTGTTACACATATCTATTTGTTTTTCATGCTTGTTTCAGATTTCAAGAAGAAGGAAATTGTGTCTGTTTGTCTAGTGTTAATATTTCATAATATTTCTGACAGTAAAATTCAAGTTATTGTGACATTTCCGTTCATCCATTAAAAAAAAATTAAAGTATTACATAGCAAAAATATTGACCTTAATTTTATACAAGAGTTACAAGTTTTCAAATATAAAATTGTCGAATCCCTTAGCATAAATGAATATCCAATACCGTATAATAAAGCCTTATTTATTTTTCAAGATGAAAAAAACTCGCTGAGATCATTGTCAAAATTGAACGAGCCCCATGTGCCCTTCTCGTTGGAAAGCTGATACTTAAGCATCCGAGCCTCATGAAAATTTAGCGACGATTAGTCCCCTGCTCCGCCCAAAATTACACATCCGGGGTGATGGCTCGCATCCTCGAACTCAAAAGTCCTGAAGACCTAAACTAAAAGGAAGAAGGAAGAAGAAAAAAGAAAAAAGAAAAAAGAAAAAACTTATTCGGTACTCGATCGCAATTTGAGTGCTATCAATGGCAGACAGAGAATTCAAAGCAAGATTCTCCCATGGCAGGTACCCGATATCTTTTCGCGGCATATCCCGTTGCCCGCCCACAAACAGACATTTTTTAAGAATAAGAATGACCGAACGGAAGGCGTAGCAAACATCTACCAAAAGAAAAAGACGACAAAATGAAGAAGCAGGCGGAGAAAAAGTTCGCCGGAAGTTCCTTGGCTTATATTCGTCGCGTTAAGTCCCGGGGTGCCCTGTGCTACGTCACAATGCACAGGATGTGTACAAATAAGGGTATTTGTCTCGGGAGCTGATTGTAGGGTGAAATATACGTGACGCTAAACGAGACCTATATACTATAATACTGTATAGTATATAGTATATATATATATATATATATATGTATATACATATATCCCTATGAGGCCGCAGGGGCATAGAAATGAACGAATAGAAATCCATTCATCTAGCTAGAATTTAGGGGTGGCGTTCTACGAGCGCGGATGGATCGCCTCAATAGAACGTGACATTTTATTGTGTGCTTTTCTCACACCTGGACAAGAAACGGCAGCTATGATCCATTTTGGTCCCGATCTCCACATTGGCAAAGATGAGTCTTCCAATGAGAAATGAGAGAGTAGCCAGCAACCAGCCGTCACGTGAATGGCGATCCTAGGAACTCACTTAGGAGACTAATAACAGACGAACAAAGCTTCAAGTTGACGTTTCATGAAACCCGAGTCAATGTTTCCCCCCCCCCCCTCCCCCACACCGCTTTTGCAATTCTATGAGACTACCTTATACTCTCAGGCGATTAATTAGTTTCAAACTTGAGTCATATTATTCTCTCTTCTTCTTCGATGAGTCAGACGACATGAAGAATATTGTTATTCATGTTACGAGTACGATGAATTTGGCTTCTTGGAAATAGGATTAGGACCTGCGGTTTCTTCATTATTTAAAGTAACTAGCAATTATTTTTATTTTTATGACATTTCATGGGATTTTTAAAATAATTTTAAGGGATTTTACGACATTTTATGGGATATTTAGTTAGTTAGTGGAATTTTTATAGAATACATGCAATTTAAAGTAATTTTTAAGATTTTCAAGAGTTTCTATAGGATTTTAAATAAAGTATTTCGTGGAATTTTAAGTGATTTCAAAACTTTTTCAGGAATTTTAAGAGATTTTGATGATTTCCAAGGGATTTTTACGAAATCCAAAAGATTTTTAGGATCTCTAAAAGATTTCATAGAATTTCAAGAGTTTCTAGAAATTTTAAGAGCTTTCAAGAAAATTTAAGCGATTTAAATTTTCGTAAAATCCCTTGAATTCCTTAAAAGTCCTTAAAATTACTAAATATTCTATAAAATATCGTAAAATTCTTAAAAATTATTAAAAATTTCATGAAATGTCAGGAAATCTCGTAAAATTCCTGAAAATTAATTGAAATCTAGTAAAATCCCTTGAAAGTCCTCAAAATAAGTTAATATATATTAATATTAATATTAATATACAGCATATTTATTAATAATATATATTATATTAATATATATCCCGTAAAATATCTTACAAATATTTAAAATTCCATTATATTTCATTTTGTATCTTAAAATTACTGAAAATTCTTTAAAAGTCTTGAAAATCAAATATATTCTCACCACATCCTTTACTCGAAATAAATATCCTTTAAATTACTTAATATCTCATAAACTATCTTAAAGTCGTTTAAATATTTTTTTTGTGCTTCACTAATTCTTTATTTTTTTATCCAATTTAAATTATTTTCTATCTTTATATAACCTTTATTTATTAGTAATCTTATTACTACAACAAAAATAGTCTGAAGATAGTTTTCAAATTCGATACATTCACACAAACTTGCGCAATTTCCAGAGGAACCAATCAGATTTGAGGAAAGTTATCATTTGGATGCTAATTATGAGCAATCCCATTATTTGGGAACAGGTATTGGGAGATTTGCGGTTGCTTGATTTGGTGATTCTTTCTTGTTCTGAGATCTATGAGATTTGAGGAACGGGTGAGTTAGATGAGATTTAGAAAGGAATTTTGTTGATGGAGGAGAATTGATATTGCAAATTGGGGAAGTCTTATTTATTTGTTAGTTTCACTGAATTTATTAAGGATATGGTATGAAGTACCTACCGCAAGAATGGAATTCGAAAAATTTACTAAGAATTTTTTTTCCTGTATTTTACTGGGATCTTGAATTTTTGACATTTACCTTTAAAACGAATATATTATTACAGTGTAGTCGTTAGAGGAGAGAAAAAAATTAATTTTTAATAAAAAGATAATTTTCTTCAACGAAAGTCAGAAGCGTTTTGATAGACTTCTACCGACCCCATTTAATCATCTGATCGCGTGTTTCATGTTTCGCATATCTCCAATTACATTAATCATTTTTTGTTCGTTTCACATTATTATATTTTTTTATTTAGCTTGCTTTCATGTATAATGGATATTTCATGTTATGATTTATGCAATTTTTTATTACGAAAACTCAAAATATCGCAGTGGTTTTTAATTTTTATTTAAGATTGTTATTATGGAGGAAACTTATTTTTTCTAATTGAAAACGTTTATCTGCTAATTTTAATTGTTTATAATCTCTAAATTTACATCTGGTTTATCTCTCATAAAACACTAATCCACTTTCCAAGATAAATAAACGTATATATAAAATGCGGACTTTAAATTTAACTTAAAAAGTATCAAATTTCAATGTGTAAATCTGTGAATTATCTTCTGATACAAGATAACCTATTGAAAGATATATAATTTATGCAAATTAATTCGAAAATCAAGCCTTGTTCAAGTTACACGACTCGCAAAGAATGATCTTCAGAAAATATTTATTTTTGGGTTATTAACATTAGAAAATTACAAGTTTTCTTAGAAAGTATTATTACAAATAATAATTATAGTTATTTGATCCCACTATACATAGTCTTTGGGTCTCTAAAATATTTCTAATTTATACATTTTTTCTTTCATTTTCTAATTCGTCTAATCAATTACAATTTTCCTTTTATCATTGAAAGAAAATAAAATGTTTATTTCATTAACCAGATTTCACCTACTAAATATAAAAACAGTTTACAAACATATTAGGTAAATATTTATCAAGTGGGCCTCGAATTTCAGTCAAGTTGGAAATCTCGCAAAAAAATCTACATGAATACTTAGTTCTACAGATGAGAAAATGATTATCTTGAAAATTTTTGTCATTTCTATTTTTCAACTTTTTATAAATTATTATATATTTTTGAGTATGTTTTTTTTTTCAAAATTCATTTACTCCCAAAGTATACTGATATTTAAAATAATTTAAAGATTTTGATACTTAAACTTTGAGACAATTTTCAAACTTGAAATGTTAGAAGATTGAAAGTGAATTATTTATTCTTTGGTGCGTTGAATACGAACATGTAGACTGGATCATAATTGGCTTTTCTAAATTTTGTTAGTAAACCGTAATTTTACACTGATGCACTTCAAAAGTCTCTAGGAAATAAATTAATATCGAATCTATTCCCAGGCGCTGTTTCATTCTACAATCTACAGATCTAGTCGGGATATTCAATATTTATTAATGCTGTGAGTAAAATCAAGCGAGTACAATGGTTCTCGCCTGAAAAGGCCTGCACACTGAACGTATGTCGCCACGTGAATCGAGTAAATTATTTAAAGCTCTGATATTGCTACAGCATGTGGGGAGTTCCCCGGGGATGACTTTGGTGTCCCTCATAAAAATTTCATTTCCATCTAGTGTCTATTAGGAGAGCAAAGTTGATTGCATCTCAGATGTCAACGTTAAAATTGAAACCTGTTTACAAATAGAATTTATTCTCTATTATTTTTATTAAAAAATTAGAAAATAACCAACACTCGCGCTATTCGCACGATTTTTTGTTTTTATTCAATTATAACTTCAAGCCAATTTTTTTAGAGAGGAAGTTGAAAAGATTTCTAGGAATTTTAAGGGATTTTGATGATTTTAAAAGAATTCAGACAATTTTAAGTGATTTTTAAGAATTTCAAGATTTTTTAGGAATTTAAAGAAATTTCAACGAATTTAAAGGTTTTTAAAGGAATTTCAGGACATTTCATGAAATTTTCAAAAGATTCATATAAATTTAAGTGATTTCTAAAAATTTCAAGAGTTTCTAGGAATTTTAAGGTATTCTAAGAGATTTCAAGCGATTTTTATGATTTTTAAAAGATTTTATGTAAAGGATTTTATGGAATTTGAGAAAAATTCTTATAATTTTAACAGATTTTAAAGGATATAAAGGATTTTAAATGCTATCCTAAAATATTAAGGAATTTCAAGAACTTTCTAGGAATTTTAAGAGATTTTCATGAATTTTAACAGATTCCAAGAGAGATTTTTTATGTTTTTTAAATTATTTTATGAAATTTGAAGGATTATAAAATTTATCGGAGAATTTTATTGAGGGATTTCAAAAGATTTTTATGATTTTGAAAGGATTATGTAAAAAATTCTAAAAGTATTTCCAAGATTATCATAAAATTCTAAGGAATTTCAACAAATTTTTTCTTGAATATCATTTTTAAAAGATTTTGCGGAATTTTTGAAGATTTCATGGAATTTTATCAGATTTAAAATAATTTGAAGGGATATTAAGAGATTATTCTGATTTTTGCTTCCTTTGTAGTGGTGACAAAATCCAGTTTCCTAAAAAAGGTTTTTTCATTAAAAAATAAGGAAGTTATGTTTATTTATAATTTTGAAAGTGAATTTTTCGCTCTATGTTTTCAAATAATGAAAATCTTGAATAGACGTAAGAAAAATGAAGATTCCTTATGTCGAGACGAATCGATTGACCTATATGATTAGTGTATTTCATTAAAAAATAAAAAAGTAATGCTTCATTAAAAATGAATTTTTCAAATATAACTGGAAATATAAATGGAAACAAGTAATATCGAAGCTTAATGCTTCCTCTATGAGGAAGTAAATCATATTTGCTTACAGGAAGCAAGGTGCTCATTGAATGAGCACAAAAGTTGATACAACTTGACAGCTAGTTCTAATTTTTAAAGTTTTCATGAAAAATGAGATTTCTAATGATTTCAGGGGATTTTAAATGTCAAGGAATTTCAAGAAGTTTTAAAGAATTTTTAGAAATTTTCATAAATTTCGATACATTTTGTTACACCACTTTTTAAAGATAGAATAATAAAATTATAATTTTTTAAATTCAGTAAACAGAGTAAAGAAGAACAATACCTAAAGTATTTTCAATAAACAAATATTACCAGTTACTTTTTATTTTAAGCGCGTAAAACTAAAATATCATAGGTAGAATGAAATTGAGCAGCCCATTCAATTACTTCTCACAATTTTGAAAAACGATCCATCTTATTTGAAAATTCTTCTATTTCCAAAGGGACCATCAGAGGCGTCAAGCCACAGATTTTGCTATCTCCCGCATTGCAGGGCTTCTATTGTTCCTGTTGTTTGCAGAGGAGCGATAGCTCTTATTTGCGGCTTAAAATTTTCTACTTTGTTACATGTCCTGCGAGCTCTGAGAACTCAAATTTTGTTTGGCGAGGACAGAAAGGTGCTAGAAGACATATTTTCCTAAGACCTATAATCCTGAGACAGTCTGTCTGATATATTATATTATAGTGTTTTTTTTTTTCGTCAAAACTATCGTGCTCTAGAATCTCTCACGTGAGAAATCCTCGAATTTCATTTGGGTAAGAGCTTTGTTTATCAGAAATAATCCCTCGACCTCGGGATTATGTGAGTTTCGATTTTCTCTGAGATTGGTTCTCACTTTGGCTGGTCGTTTCGAATTACATAAAAAAAAAAGGAAGAATGGAAAAGTAGTGTCAAGGATAAAGATAACATATTGGAAATTATCTTTAGAATGTCTCCAATCTTTGTGGGGCGATTAGATCATTTTAATCAGATTTTTCATAGGATTTTAAATAATTCTAAGGGATTATATGATATTTTACTATGTATCTGTTCATTAAATTTAATGTTGATCACTGAATAAAAGTTATAATAAGTCATTTATGGTTTTTCATAAAAAAATTATTTTAAAAGTTATGAAAAAACAAAGGTCAAGAAACAGGGTTATCGGCATGAATTTCACATCAGTGAACTTTCGGTTGCTGCATCTTTTTAAAAAATAAGTTAAAATATTTTTTAAAAATCAGCTGGCATCTTTAACATGTTGTTTAAAGCTAGGCATTATAAAAATATTAAATTTTCAAAAATTTTTACTTATATGGTTAATTATAAAGAAAAATGCTATCTCAGGTCCTAATAGTACTAGAAAACTCTATTAAAGTAATTTTACAATAATTTATGATAGTAATTTTAAGGACTTTCATTTTCAGAAATTTTAAGGGATTTCATAAGATTTGATTGGATTTTCAAGAATTTTACAGTATTTTACGAAATTTAAAGAAATTCAATCATCGTTTGAAGGATGTTAAAGGTATTTTAAGGAATTTTATAAAACTCATGAAAATTCCTGAAATTAGACAAGAATTGACAAGTTTCTATATTTTAAAAATAAAAAATTTTTATTTGCGATTTCCAAGACAGAAGGTGACAAACCACGAAGTATATCTCCAATTTCCACGTCTTCATCTCATGGTCTTATTTTTTAAAGAATTTAAAAGAATTCACAGCTATCAGTACAATTTAGGGACAAATATCTCTCTCCGGTATTAAAAAAACCTAGAAGAGTTTACTCATCACAAAGCAGGTGGTCTCACAACGACTTGTATACCATGTTTGTAAAAACGTTTAGAGTAACAATAATTACACTTCCTGAAATAACTTTGAAGGCTTATTGAAATCCAAGCTAAGTCTAGGTGAAAAGGTGCTAAAACCTAATAATTGTCAGAATAAAATCCCATGTTTGTTACGTTCTCTAACAGCACCTCTAAAACCTGGTAGAATGAAAATGAAGAATCGACTACAGGATTATTAGGCCTACGAAAACATTCCTATATGTATAGGACACCTTCTGGTGTTGAATCTATCGAACGGCGTGAAAAAGTCTAAAATCCTGTCGGCTTGAGCGGACACCTAACAAAGCAGAAAATTTTTGGTTCCTCTCTTCTCCTGCCTTCTTTGAACGGTAGTTTTCGCGTCAAATAAGTCGGAGACAAATTTTCATTGTGATGGACTCAGCATTAAGTAGGATCTCGCACGGTCATGGCCTGGAGAAGAAAAGCAAATCGAAGATCAGAGAATGACGGTGGAGGATGGAAGGAGGGGGATAAATAGAAGTTTTCCAAACGATTCCCCCCGGGGGGACAGGTGGTGGTAACCATAGAGAAGCCCGAAATCGCCATTGAGCATCGACTGATCGTTCTTCGGGACTTTTCAGGTAAGCCGAGTGTATCGCTCTCCGTTTGACAAATTTCAAAACTCGGAATTTATGTCCTTTCCGGCCACCATGGCGGTAATTTCGTCCATGAAAGGATCAACTGTATATAAATACCCACGACAGAAGTTGAAAGTGTGGTCAAAGTTTACAAATTTTTCAAATGAAGGGGCTCGTTTGGTTCTTTGCTTTGGAGTTTAGATCTTGGAATCTGCGGGGAGTAGGTATATAGGAATTAAGCTGAAGATGTTGGCTTTTATGGACGATCTTCATCTGGGTGAAATTTGTCCTTGATGTAAACCACAAAAATTGTACAATTCAATCTGCGGTTTTGAGGTTCATCTCTCTGGGTAAAGAGTGGTTATCCTTATCCTCTCTTACAATTGTCAATTAGATAATTCAGCAAAGATTGATGTTGGTACCAGCTGTAATGTTAACAAGATTCATTTTAAGTTTATCTTGTTTACATTTTCTTATTTGTTTTATTTACGATCCTTGTAGATTTTTTTTGTGCAGAGGCTTTTTTGTGTGGAGGAAGGTGCATTTTTTTAAGAAAAGACAATTTAGTTTAGGGAAGTAAAATTTAGGGAACTTTTTACATTTTAGTGTGGGAAAGATGTCGTGAAAAAAAAAGAGTAGGCAATAAAAATGAATCCTTAAGCCGAACTTCCTGAGAGCTGAGCTTAAGCGCAAATACGAATTACAACAACTCCAATCCTAGAGAAATTTATGATCATCCTGAATATAAAAAATCACAGCAGTATTTGTATATCTCGGGTCAATATGCAGTCTCCGTCAAGAAGTTAACTCTATCATTATGCACTTGGGAAAAAGTTTGTTTGAATCAAACAAGCTCCCTCTAAATTTGAAACAGTAAAAACTCACTGTTTCAAATTTAGGGAGAAAGTATCATTGATATATATATATATATATATATATATATAT
>UCOH01012224.1:42690-59759 GCA_900474275.1 Synergus japonicus
TTGCTATACAGCCATCAAAACGTTTTGGTTGAGCCAACCAAATTCTTTTGTTGAGCATTTTTGTTGGCCTAAGCAAACTGTTTTGTTGGTGCAAAAAATTATTTTGTTGACAGTAGTTACTGTTCAATTAATTAACTATTTTGGCTTATTTTTAAATGATTTTTATATTATTTTTAATTAAATTATATTTAATTATATTAACGCAAGCTTTTTACGATTCGAAAAATAGGAAAGAGAAAATTTTGCCCCGACCAGGATTCGAACGAACTGCCTATAAAGACTTATATTTAATCTCTAACGTATCGAATGCAACTTAAACCACACGGCTAATCTAGCACATAGAGTATTTTATAAAAATCCCACTAAAGTATCACGGAAGTCAGGGCTGGCGGACGCGCATGCGTAATCGTGCATCCAATTTGTTTGGTTGGGCCAACAAGAAGTTTTGTTACGCCAACAAAAACACCCAACAAAAAAATTTGGTTAGTTCAACAAAATATTTTGTTGGCCAAACAAAATAATTTAGTGTTGACAACCAAAATTTGGTTGAGGCAACAAAAACTGGGCAACAAAACGTTTTAGTCGTCATTACTAAGTTTTTTTTTTTCAGTGTAGCCTGACAAAAAGAAGACGTTTAAAAATCTTTAATAGTTCTCAAAAAACGAAGGATGATCTTGTTGAACAGTTTGTATAAACTTGAATAAATGGTTATGGAATACATAAGATTTAAACTAGCTGTAAAGTTATATCAACTTTTGTGCTCATTTAATGAGCACTTTGCTTCCTGTAAGCAAATATGATTTGCTTCCTCATAGAGGAAGCAATAAGAAGTTTATATATTTAACTTTATTTATTTTTCTTTATTTTAGATAATAATTTTTAATATTTAAAAACGTTGTTCCTTTTCCAGCATTGTTCATTCTTCCCCCTCTCCATAAATTCTTCAAATGTACCCTTCTTCCCCTACTCTTCCAACCACCCCCTCTGCCCCTTCAAGTGCACCCTTCTCCTTGTCACCATACTCTCCAAATTGTCCCTTCTCCTTCTCTTCCTAGATTAACATTTTCCTTTTTTTTCCTTCTTCCTTTTTCTTTTCTTTTTTATTTTTCAATCTGATAGTATTATAAAAAAAAATAAAAGATTATTAAAAACATATCAATATATTAAATTATTAAGTAATCATTTATTTATTTTTTCTTAAACTTTCTCAGTTAAATGCATTAATTATACAGATCAATCGATTCGTCTCGACATAAAGAATATTTATTTTCCTTACATCAACTCAAAATTTTAATTATTTTAAAACATAGAGTGAAAAAATAACTTTCAAAATAATAAATAAACATAACTTCCTTATTTTTTAATGAAATGCATTAATCGTATAGGTCAATCGATTCGTCTCGATGAAAGCAATCTTCATTTCCCTTACACCAGCTTTAAATTTTCAATATTTGAGGAGTTATAGTGGAAAAATGAATTTTACGAAAATTATAAGAGTACATAAAACTTTTAAAATGAAATATTTTGTAAAACCCTTGTAAGAAATTCAACTAGGTATATAGTGGAATAACTATGCAAAATTTCATCAATTTATCTCTACGCGTTTTCAAGAAATTGCTGGATCGTGACACACATACATACATACATCCGGACATCTTTTCAGATCATCATATTAGATATATTGCCCTTGAAATATGTTCAAAAAAACCTTTTTTAGGAAACTGGATTTTGTCACCACTACATAGCTTCGTCTATGAGGAAGCAATAATTTAGTTTTTAATCAAATTTTCATCTTTTTTAATAAAATTCTCGTTAGTTTATTTTTTTTTAATTGGATTTTTCAGATGTTTAAAAAGAACTGTTTCTAAAGTAGAATATAATTCAGAATGATTGCATCATATTTTACTCGTACTTATTATCTTCTTGACTATTATCAAACAAAAAACACAACGCTGTCAAATTTATTGTATTGATATTCAACTCACCGTATTTTTATCGAGACTTTTAACTATGAATCAATTTTCCATAAATAAATTAAAGTTATTGAAGCGAAATATACGTTTGAAAGGACTTATGTATTTGTTTATATATTCGTCTATTTGTTGTAAATATTTTATAATCTTGAAAGAGGATCATTCATAAATTGTATAATACATATTTTGGGAAAAACCAATTGAAACTAATGATGTATTGTCAATTTTTAATTAATTAAAAAATAAATTTATTGTTTCAGATTAGAACGACGCATCGAACGTAAAGCGCAGACACGACTGCTCTAGTATCGACTCAGAAACGAAGAAATCGCGATCGAAAAGTGTATTTTAAAAATCACTTATTAGAAAATTTAAATTGTCCTGAGGCTGCAAAGGTGCATAGGGCTCTATGTGCTCCAAATCGGTGATCTTCAACGATATCCTAGTTTTCAAAAACGTCGCCTTTGAATACTCTGAAAAGAGTAAATTACGAAAATATAAACATAGGCGAGGGTGCAAAGAGCAGCATGCGCAACGAGATCACAGCCGCAGTGCTGTTTTTAGTACAGCTGATAGAAAAAAACGAAAAATTTAGTCCCGATCAACTGGAATGTTTCAGACGACACTTGGTTGAATTATTGACGGAACGCTTTAAAAATCACTGGTTTCCTGATAAACCCTTCAAGGGTCAAGGTTATCGTTGTATACGTGTAAATGGTAATAATCGTAGAGATGAAACTTTAGAGAGTGCTGCGACTGCTGCTGGGGTAAAGTACGAAGATCTCACTTTACCGATGGAACTGACGCTTTGGGTAGATCCAAAAGAAGTTTGCTGCCGTTTTGGAGAGAGCAAAGGATCCTTTTGTACGCTGGCTTCCTTCGATGAGAAAGAGAACACCATTCCGATTCTCAAACAGAGTATCAAAATCGAGGAGGAGGAAAAAGAAGCTGAGTCTCTTCCCAGCGTTCAGGTTCGTGCATTTTTATCAGAGTTATTGTAATTTTTATGGAGACATCATCAGAGTAAATATTATTCAGGAGTTTGTTAATTAACACATGAATGCCTGACACAGCTTGCTGATAGGTTTTGTTTTGCAGTTTTCGATATTTTTTTTCACTCATAGAATGCAGAAGCACTATATCAAATGAAAAAAATTACAAAATTTCCTCAGATCATCCAGAGTAATATACACGATTGCTTTGCACTCTAAGTGAATACAACAGTCTGCAGTCTGCACTGAAACTAGAGTTCTTAGTCGGTTATATTACTTCGAGAACGGTAACAAGAATGAGAATATAATCGAGTCTTAAATTCTCTGAGAATTCATGAAAACTTATGATTTTAGAGATTTTTATGACAAGGGAGAAAATTATTGATTAATTAACCGATAAAGAGTAATAAACTGTATTTTTTCTTTAATTAACTACTAAGCTGTTGATTTGAATATTTTACTTTCCTAAATATGCCTTAGCCAGTAAGTACCTAAAATTTAACTATGTAAATAATGCAAATAACAATTTTGCTAAAAATCATAAAATCTTAAATTCTGTGATATTCTCGGTCATATAACCTGGATTTAAGTTCTCGAAAATTTAAGAACTCTAATTCAAACTAGTTATAATGTTATGACGCTGAAACTGGGGGCCAGATTCTAGCGAAAAATTTAGCTTATATTTAAGTAGTACATTATTCAAAGATAATTTCCCATATTTTGAAAACAATTTATCGGGGTATTTAAAGCAAGAATAAATTAAATTTTTTTCAATGTAACCTTATATTGCAAAAATTTATCCTGACTTTAAATACCACGACAAATCATTTTAAAAATATGGGAAATTATCTTTGAATAATGTAGTATTTGAATATAAGCGAAAATTCCCTTTGCAAAACTGTTTTTTGCAAGAACTTAATTATTTTCTATACCTATCGTTAGGTAACCGTGCATTCCAAAATATATCCTGGCTTTAAATACCACGATAAATCATTTTAAAAATATGGGAAATTATCTTTGAATAATTTAGTATTTGAATATAAGCGAAATTTTCGTTTGCAAAACTATTTTTTGCAAGAAATTAATTATTTTCAATACCTATCGTTATTTAACCTATCGTTCGTTACAACAACTGACTTGAAGTTGTAATATATGGAAATATTTCCGAGAATATTTCCCTGGCCGCTAGAATCTGGTCGCCAGTTTCAGCGTCATCTATAACATTATAATGTTATAGAGTTATTGAATCAAAAAAATTATTGCTTTTTATTATAAGTATAAGTATAAATTGTGCACTTTTTTATTTTATTTTTTTATTTAATATAGTGCTTCTGCATTGTATTCTTATTATAAAAAGAACATACTTTCAGCTAACTTCATAGCGTTACCTCAATTTCTGACGTCAGCGTTACCACTGGTTGCGCATGAAGAATATTTATATATATTTATATATTATAAGAATATTTATTCTCGAGCTTGCGCATATAATCGCTTTACAATCGCGCGAACCTAAAAATGCTAAATACGACGAAAATGCTAAATTGGATGAAAACTGGTTTTTTCAAAGTGGTATGGTCCTTATCTCCGATTTTTACATTTGGTACCAATTATTCAATAGGGACAATATCTTTTAATCGAAAAAACCAAATCCCGAATGTGAAAAAGTATCGAAAAGGAATTCTAAATTTAATCGTAGAATTTAAAGGAATTTCAATTAATTTCTAGGAATTTGAAGAAATTTTCACGAATACTACAGGATTTTAAGAGATTTTTATGATTTAAAATATTTAATGGAATTTAAAGGATTTCAAAAGATTTTACTGATTTTTGAAATATTTTGTGGAATAAATTTATTGTTAAGGAATTTTAAGCGAATTCAAGAGATTTTTATGATATTTAAGTGATGTATAATTTTTCTTTTAATTACATGGAATTTTATGAGATTTCTTATAATTTTAATGGATTTTAAAGGATATAAATGGATTTTAAAGGTTATCAAGGGATTTTAAATTTTATAGTATAATTTTAAGGAATTTTAAGAGATTTTCACGAATGCTAAAGGATTTTAAGATTTTTATGACTTTAAAAATATTTTATGGAATTTGAAGCATTTTAAAGTTTATAGGCGAATTTTATTGAGGGATTCGAAAAGATTTTAATGATTTTTGGAAGATTTTGTGCAATGAATTTATTGTTAAAGAATTTTAAGCGTAATTAAATGGAATTTGATGGGATTTTTTATTATTTTAATGAATGAAATAATCAAAGGGAATGATAAAGGGAAATGGCGAAAGGAATGGTAATGAGAATTGTAAAGGGGAGAGTAAAGGGAATGGTAAAAGGAAATGGTAACGAGAATGGTAAAGGGAAATTGCATTGGGAACAGTGAAGGTAAATGGTAAAAGAAAATCGTAAAGAAAAATGGCAAAGGTCAATACGCAAAATTTCGAAAAATATTTCAAATACGAATTGTAGATCTCATTGAAAAACATTTTACCATTCTGTTTGCCATTTCCCTTCACAATAATTTTATTTTACAATGATTTGCATTTAGAATGTGATGAGCCATGGTTTCTGTGTTTTTTAAAATTAAAATCTGTATATCTCTGATTTTCTAGGAAACTATCATTCACAGAAAAAAATATTTGTAACAAATAATGTGTATTTCGATGAGGTCTACAACTTTTGTTTGAAATATTTTTTTTAATTTTGCATATTAGCTGAGATAAATGCAAAAACCATAATTTTTATGTTTTTTTTTTCATGGTTTCATCATGAAAATCGACCAGTCGCCGATTTTCACTAGGGGCGCATGAATATGCCCCAAATTTTATTATCCCTAAAATTTATTTTACCGAAAATCAGTTGATCGAAGAACAATTTGTTTTAATTTTTATATTTCTGAATTATCGTTTGACATAATTTTTATTTTATCGAATTATACCAGTGCTCCCAACGCGGGCCCCGAACTCTACTGTGCATGTGTCGCGCTCACTTATATCTTTTAGCAAATTTTCATTATTTATAATAAAAATTTGTTTCGGTATTTATAATAAACAATAAAGATGATATTATTTAGCATTTTGAATTGCGCGCGAATTGTAACCAATCGGATGCCGAGCGCGATACATGAGTAGTAGAGTTCGGGGCCCGCGTTGGGAGTACTGAATTATACACGGAGAGCAAAATCAGCGTCTGATATTCGTCTGAGACGACGAATATTATCGTCTCATCCTACAAATCGTTTCGTCGTTTGAAGCCACGACTTTCGTCGTTTGAAACTACGAAACTCTTGCCTACATGTTGCTGAATGTAACACGCGCTGCACAAACATTTCGATATGGGCGGGACTTATTTTTGGTTGCAACTCGATCTGCGTTTCAAACCACGATCAATACTCGTAGTTTCAAACGACGAATAAGCGTCGTTTCAAACGCTGATTTTTCTCTCCGTGTAATTTGACATTATTTTTACAATACCGAATAATCATTTGTCCTAATTTTTATTTTTCCGAATAACCATTCGATATAATTTTCATTTTCCCTAACTGCCATTTGTCATAATTTTTATAATACCAAATTACTGTTTAGCATAATTTTTATTTTTCCGAATGAGCGTCTAAGCTGAAATTCATTTTACCGAAACACCATCTGTCATAATTCCCATCTGATCGAAATCTCAAGTAACAGAAATTTCATTCATACGAAAATTACGATCGACAATTTGATTGGCTGATTTGAATTTTGCGGTATTATTCATCCATTCAAATTGTCGGTCGCCATTTTCGGATGAATGAAATTTTTGTTACTTGGGATTTTGGTCAGATAGGAATGATGACAGATGGTGTTTCGGTAAAATGAATTTTAGGTTAGATCCTCATTCGGAAAAATAAAAATTATGCTAAACAGTAATTCGACAAATGATTATTCGGAAAAATAAAAATTATGTCAAATTATAATTCGATAAAATAAAAATTATGTCAAACGATAATTCAGAAATATAAAAATTATAGCAAATTGCTATTCGATCAACTGACTTTCGGTAAAATAAATTTTAGGGGAAATAGAATTTGGGGCATATTCATGCACCCCTTTTTCACTATCATTTAGTATTAACGCATCAAAATACGTAAGTATACGGAGACACAAGAAAAGCAAAAGTTTACGGTTTTTGGTACTCCGCCCACCTTATTGGTTAATTTATTTGGCGCCGAATTAGGTTGGTTTCGTTACACAGTGCTCCCTCCCTATTTGTGCTCGATACCTGATTGTTTCTTATTCGCGCTCAGTTTAAAACTATTCGCGCGCAGCTCAAATTCAAAAAAGATTATTCTTATCTTTTTTTTTAATTATAAACACGTACACTACGCGTACGATTATTTATTTAATTTCTTACATTTAATCACTTTTTTTAGAAAGGAATTTCAAGAGATTTTCAGATATTTTAATGGATTTTGACCATTTTAAAGTGATTTTTACGAAGTTATAAAGATTTTTAAGATTGTAAAAAGATTTCGTAGAATGTTAATGTATGTCAGGATATTTCGTGGAATTTTAAGAGAATTTTTAAAGCTAAGAAATTCTAAGGGATTTTAAATATTTTGAAATTTTTAGGAATATTAAGAGGTTTTTCTAAGAACTTTAAGAGATTCCAACGAATTTTAAGATATTTAAAAAGATTTCAAAGAATTTTAAAAGAAGTTAATAGATTTCAATAATTTTAAGAGATTTTCTCATTTTCAAAAGATTTTATAGAATTTTCAGGATTTGATGGAATGTAACGATATTTCTATTAATTTTAAAGGATATTAAAAGACGTAAAGCGGCTTTAAATCTTATCATAGAATTATAAAGAATTTCAAAAAGTCCGAGTATCCGAGTATCTATTTTCAGCCAAATTCGTAGACTTTTTAAATTTTGATTTAAAAATCGAATTTTGGCCACAGAACATTCTATAAAATTTAAAATATTTTAGTGGAATTTTAAGGAATTGTACGATGTTTCTACAAATTTCAAAAGATTTCAGCAAATTTGAAGGGATTTCAATAACTTTCTAATTTAATATATTTTGACGCATTTTATGAGATATTAAAGTTCCTCGTGGAATTTTGAAATATTTTAAGAGATTTTTAAAATATTTTTCACAGCACGTCTGCGGAAAGTGCGATTTTCCGTGCCTCCGTCGACTGGAAAGTTGCCGATTTCCGAACTGCTCACTTTACATCATTAGAGTTTGTAAAGTATGCTATACTTTACACTCCTAGAGGTTGTAAAGTAGTCAAAGGAACAATGTAAGGCATATTTCGTTGGCAACCCTGTTCCTTCTCTAGCATTTTTTGACCGGTAACACGTAGTACGACTGACCTCCCTGTTGGATGTAAAAAGATAGAAAAGGATAGAGATTTTCTATCCCTCCCAAGTGTACACTTTGCATCCATGGATTGCAAAAGAGATAGAAAAAAATTGACGTGGATAAGCGTGGATAGACGAAGGATACAGAAAGATAGAAAGATGAAGATTCAAAAGGAAAGAGATTATTGTAGAAATAGATTGGCATGGATAAGGAAGCATACATTTGGATACATTTTTCCTTTCTATTCAAATAGATAGAATTTCTATCTTTTTACTTCCAACAGGGCTGTCAAATATCGGAGCATATTCCGAAAATCGAATTTGCCTTAGACTCGCTGTGAAAAGTATTCTACAGAGCCCTGCATTCATACATGGGACTGCACCTTGAGTGTGAAGTTGACGTCACTAGCCGAAGGCGAGTGATGCCATCACACGAATCGGGAATTGTCTGCTTCTCACATGTTAAGTACAGTGCTCTGAATTAATGAATTCCCTCGTATACCTGTCAACCCAACCCTGGTTTCGATTAGAATCTTATGGAAACCAGGGTTGGGTTGTCATGTATACAAGGGAATTCATTAATTCAGAGCACTGTACTTAACATGTGAGAAGCAGACAATTCCCGATTCGTGTGATGGGAGTCCCATGTCAGCAGAAAACGTCGGCGTAAAGCAGAAACTCATGAAAGTGAAAGAGACAAACATATTTGCATATCTCTGTCACTCTCATGAGTTTCTACTTTACGCCGACGTTTTTTGCTGACATAGGACTGCACCTTCATCGGAATTTTGCCAACTTTCCACACTTGTCAACTAAATAGCTATTGTGGAATTTTGAAGGATTGTAGGAAATTTTAAAACAATTAGTGAAAAATTAAGGGTTTTAATGAAATATTAGCAAATTTTAAGGGATTTCGTCAAATTGTAAGATGTTTCTAGGGATTTCAAGAAATTTCAATAAATTTTAAGATATTGCCAAAGTTGTCGTAAATTGGAGATTTTTACAAATTTTACGTGTTGTGAAATGATTTTAAACAAAAGATGTAAAGTAATATAGGTAATTTAGAAAATTTTCAATATTATTTTCACGGGCTTTTTTTATGCTGTACCATTTGCTATTAACGGTGTTGGAACATTTTCAAATTACTAAAAATTAATGTGGACTTACTCAAATCCGCCATTTTATCCACATCTTAGCAATACACGGTGTTTAAGGCCGCAAAAATAATGTGTTTGAAGGGCCTTTTTTTTATCAATATTCTTTTGTTTGTACGACAGGGGCTATCTGCTTATTTTCTACAAAAAGAAATTTGTTTGGCTAAAACGGGAATTTATACAATTGGAGAGACGTAGGTTGAGCGGTGCGGGTGAGCAGTGCTTACATTTTGTCAAGTCCCTGTCCAAGCAAAAAAGGCACAAAACCACTCCAAGGATGCTTCACTCACTCAGAAAAATTTTGCAAATTTTTCTATGCACTGAAAACCCCGAGTACTTACGAAAATCGTATAAAAAATAAGTTTTATAAATCGCGTACTAGACCTATACTAGTTACTTGACTAGTTACTGGGCCTGTCAGCTTTTTCGCAGCGAGCTCAATTGACGATTACTACAAACTGCACTCGAAGTATGGTCGGTAAGGCCGGTCATATACATAATGATGCGAAAGTGTATGTGACCGGCCTTACCGACCATACTTTGTAGTAATCGTCAATTGCGGTTGCTGCGAAACAGCTGACAGGTCTAGACTTGGCAAAATGTAAGCACTGCTCACCCGTACTCCTCAACCTGCGTCTCTCCAATTGTATAAATTCCCGTTTTAGCCAAACAGATTTCTTTTTGCAGAAAATAAGCAGATAGTCCCTGTCGTATAACCAAAAGAATATCGATAAAAAAAAACGATACTTCAAACACATTATTTTTGCGGCCTCAAACACCGTGTATTGCTAAAATGTGGACACAATGGCGGATTTTAAGGCATTCCACAGATTTTGCTATTTTTCTGTGTTTGTTTACATTTTTTCGTGAAATGCTGCAACAGGCTTAAATAAATGTTAAAAATTATGCGATACATTACTGAAATGTTTCTCTGTCCCAGCTTTGCCGAAGTTTTAAGTGGAATTAAATGACCGAATTCTCTCAGTGTTATTTTTATTCCATATCTATTTATCACTTTAATCTTTGATTAACAGTAAATTTACCACGGGTAAATAAATACTTTTTTTATATTATGTTGAAATTTCTATTTCTATTTATACGTTGACTCAAAAATCGTTAAAAGACATTTAGAATAAATTGATCAAAGAAAAAAAATTTTGCCTTGGGAAAACCCGGTTTCAAATTGCCTGATCTCTAGACACCCAGCAAGAGTTTACAAAAATATTTAATTTTACAAGTGTTAGGTACTTTTATAATTTCTTAAATATGATTTTTTAATTATAAGTTCTCCAATAATCAAAATTCAAAGCTGGTATAAGTGGGAATGTTCGATTTTGTATTTATATTTATATTTTATTTATATTTTATATTTATATTTTATATTTTATATTCGAATTTTCGATTCTACTGGCGACATTTTTGGATGGGAATCTGGCAACACTGGCAGACTAAACAGAGTGTAAAGGTGCAGTCCCATGTCGGCAGAAAACGTCGGCGTAAAGCAGAAAATCATGAGAGTGAAAGTAACTAACAGATCTGCCTATCTCTGTTACTCTCATGAATTTCTGCTTTACGCCGATGTTTTCTGCCGACATGGATCTGCACCTTCAAACGGTTGTAAAGCATCGTCCAAAGCCCATAATTGGAAGCATCTTCCATTTTATAATGATGAATAGATGGCGCAACGAATATATTCCTTGTACGATGACAAAATTAAACAGTGAAAAGAGAATATTTATTTATATTATTATTTTTCAACAGAAATGAATATTTTTAAATAAAAATAATAAAATATTGGTAAAAACTTATTAGTTAGTGTATCTTGAGGTTATGTTTGTTATTTTTCAACGCAATTGGATATTTTAAAATAAAAATTATATTATATATAAGATGTTTCCACCTATTGGCTTTAGACGATGTTTTACCATCGACATATAGAAATGGACTGCGGGACGTTGTAGGAAAGCGCGTGATAATGCGTCAGAGAGAGAATTGCAAAGGGGTGTATGTTTTGTCCCTTTCTCGCCAAAGCTAATTGGTTGAGAGCATTTTCGGTGGGTGGAGCTCTCAACCAATTAGCTTTGGCGAGAAAGGGACAAAACATACACCCCTTTGCAATTCTCTCTCTGACGCATTATCACGCGCTTTCCTACAACGTCTCGCAGTTCATTTCTATATGTCGATGTGTTTTACAACCGTTTGAAGGTGCAGAGATAGGCAGATCTGTTAGTTTCTTTCACTCTAATGATTTTCTGCTTTACGCCGACGTTTTCTGCCCACATGGAACTGCACCTTGACATTCTGTTTAGTCTGCCTCACAGTTTCAAAGTCATACACTCAGAAATTATCGTTCGTATGAGCAAAGATATTATTATTAGTAGATGCGGTGCTGACCTAGCAGACTCTAAAAACCGGTGACAAATGCGGTACTGGTTTAGTAACCTAATATTTTTGTAGTTGGCGCGACAGTCTAAAAGTGTCGGGCTACCCCGCACTGTGGAGTAGCCTGAATACTTTCGACTGATTCGCCAACTACAAAAATCGATTCTAAAGATCGATTAATCGGACCTTTTGAATTGATTTTGGCGAAATCTAATCGAGATCGAAAATCCCTAGACTAGAGTTCTTAAATTCTCGAAAATTTCAATCCAGGTTATATGACCGAGAATATGACCGAATTTAAGAAAATTTATGATTTTTAGCAAAATAGTTATTGTTTGCATTATTTCCATAGTTAAATTTTAGTTATTTACTACCTAAGGCATATTTAGGAATGTAAAATATGCAAAACAACAGCTTACTAGTTAATTAAAGCCAAAATATTCATCTAATAATAAGCCACACTTTATAGGTTGTGTTAGTCACCAACATAACCTATATTCTGCATACAATAGTGACAAAGTTTTTTCATTTTCAACATGCGTAAAATTCATTTAAAAAAATAAATAAATACATTAATAGAAGGACAAACTACAGTTTGTTACACATTATCAGTTAATTAATCAAGAATTATCTCCCTTGTCATCAAAATCTCCAAAATCATAAATTTTCAGAGAATATAAGTCTCGGTTATATTCTCATTTTCGTTACTGTTCTCGAAGTAATATAACCGACTAAAAACTCTACTCTAGACGAGTCGATTCACCTATAAAATTAATCTATTTAATTGAACAATAAGGAACTGAGTAATACTTAAAAAAATGTTATTTTTCAAGTTCTAATCTTCAAACTATCAAAATTCAAAGCTAATGTAAGAAAATAAAATATATCCTGTGTTTTAGTAAATTATTTAATTAAGTTAATTGCTACAACTTCACAGCCAGTTTGTATTTTATTTTCCAGAAGCGTCCAACGACTCCACCTTCAGAACAACAACCGAAATCGAAGCCCCTAAGTACAGCAAATCAAAATCAACAGCATTCGAATGGTGGTACAGGTAGGAAACGTAACGTAAACAGCCCAAGGTTGCATCTAAATAGAAATCGTTCATGGTTTAATCACGCCTTCAATATGGGTTACGGTCCTCATCCAATGAATCAGCCATGGTACAATATTATGCCGCCACATTTTCTGGGTGGTCCATCTCCGCCACCCTTCATAGGCCACCGGGGAAATAAATGGGTTCCGCCCTCTTATCCGTCAGGTCCGGCTCGATTCCACCATTGGTCTCCAAAAGCCACCCTTAAAGTCTAAAACTTAAAAATTTTAAACTAAACTACTGACTTTATCGAAATCTGTTCCTAATAAAAATCGAACCTCGCTCCTTTGAAAAAGTTCAAAGTTATTCTATTTTATTCTCAGGTGATAATTAAATATTTTTTAGGCTTCTCTAAAATACAAATTCAATGAATCACTTTCGTCAAAGGAGTGAAAAGACGTTGTATTTGACGATTGACTCTTTCTCAGCTATTCGCTAAGTCAAACGACTATAAAAATTTGTAACAGGTTCTGAAAAGTGAAAAAGAAGCATTTTTTCTGCTACCCTATATAATGCGAAACTAAAAATTAGGTCCAGATTTCTCTACTTTTATAATAAAGCCGTAACGATTAATGATCAATTATCTGCGGAAGCAGCCATATTCATTTTATAACTAAATCTTAATAACGTTTAATGATGAATTACTATGTATTATTGTATGTTACATATATAAATAGTGTTGCATGAAATACAAATTTATTTAACTCCGAATGCAAAGTTGCTTATCAGCAATGCATTGGTGATGTAAAGTTTATTATTGTTATAACTATTCGGAGAAAATTGAAAACGTTTCATTTACAATGATGAGTCTTTTCTCATAGCAATACAACAATTTATTCAAATTCCAGATTGCATAGCTATATCAATTGTTAAATTTTCATTGGAATTAAATTCTATTTAAAAAAATAAAAAATAAAAAAAATAATAAAAAAATCATTATACTAGAAACATAAACTTATATTTTAATCTGTTGACTTGGACTGCAAAAATATATCTATGTTTAAATTCATATTAGGTTTTTTTTTTCTATTTTACAATCAGTGTTTTTCATGCTCACTTTGAAGCTTTTAGGAGTTTATAAGCTCTCTTATTTCAGCTGCTCGATGCATTGTTCATTTTTACTATTTAACCAAAAGGCTTGTGTTTGGCATTAGGACTCTCGTGATACAAAACAAAATGGAAAAATTTACATTTTCATTTTTCTTTCAAGAGCCTCTTGCATCGGTACAATTATATTGTAAAAATACTAATTGCTTGTTAGAAGTAAATTTTAGCTTCGATTATGCAAAAATAATGCAAACTCGTAACCGCTTTGTATTAAGTTCGTAATCGACTGATTAATCTTAGTGATTTTCGTGATCCTTTTATCAGAATTTCTTTGTTTTTGTTTTCTGTGTTCTCTATGCTTTTTCAGAATGTAATTCGAGTGCAATGAAAACTTTAAACACTCTAGACATGGCTTTTTTATCTATATTGTTTCGTGTTAGCACCGAAAAAATGTTGTTAACACAGCCAAGATACATTTTTTCACCCTTGAGCTTAAGAATTGAAGGATCAAAATATTTGTATATAACACTCTTCTATTGTAAATAATCACAAAATGCAATTGATTATATTGACGAAGCGAATTTAACGTTTATTGTATCTGTCGATAAGTTTCGTCGTTCTGTCTTATCTGCTAAATATTTAACTTTAGACTATTTAACGATTTAACCGGACGTAATTTTATGTGCAAAATATATAGACCTAGATAATTCCTTGCAATCAAAACACAAATTACAAATTAATTTTAAAATGATTTTAAACGCAAAATATATGAAAGTTGCAGGGAATATTATCGACGTTCTTGATGATTTCATAGCCTACGTAAATTTTATAATAAATAAATATGCAGTTATATTATAAAGTGTTCATTATAAACGTAATGTCGAAAGAACATCTGTTGCTTGAACAGAACACTCGAATAGCTGTCACACATTTACTCGTATCTTTACATTATCCTGGCTATATTTAACTATTTAACCCAATAATGTTTTAATTTCGTTATAAAGAAAGAAAGAAAGAACGAAAGAAAGAAAGAAAGAAAGAAAGAAGGAAAGAGAGAGAGAGAGAGAGAGAGAGAGAGAGAGAGGGGGGGGGGATTCCAATAGAAAATTTTACATTTATTTTCTTGTAAAAATGAGCTTCACCTTATTTTTATTTTTTTTTCTTCATAAATTTATGAAAATCTGTGTGCATGTAATTTTAAACGTTCGAACACTTTTTAGGGATCCCATACTTCTGGAATGAAATTTCAATATTGCGCCTTAATGTATATTTTATTTTCCATTTAAGAAGTATGATAAATTCGAGAATAGAGTTTCAGACTGCTGTATACAAACGAACGAAAGTGATGAATCGACCGATATTAATAAGTGAATGATGGACCAAAAATACTTTGGCAACCCCTTCTTAAAAAGTTAGTCGAAAATTTGCCGGGCCAATGTTCATTTCTGCGTTTTAAGCGAGTGGAGAGAAGTACTTACAAATAGAATAATAAATTGAAACTTGACGGATTGCTCAATAATAGCTGATTGGTACGTTATTGATTACTATACTCGTAGCGCTACAGACGTTCATTCAGTATTGATTGTAACTTTTAACTCGAAAATATAAATAACAATCAGATTTCTACTGTACTTTAATGTTTGTCCGATGAGATACGCTATTGCGACACATGGGAACATATTTTTAATTTAGAATCGACTGGTTTATATGTACCAAAGTCCCGTGATGTCTGTTTGCGAAATTAAAGTCCAAGTGTGTTCCAAAATATTAGGATGGATGAGATCCCTAGTTTAGTACATTGTAAAACTTGTAAATCACATTAGGATTTTAATTATTAAGTTACTTTTGTATCCCGCCGCTTTGCAGCAAATCCTCTGCTATTTTTCTTTTATATTTATTGTATCAAAGGCCGTAGGAGGATAAGCATGGTTTAGGTGCCCCCGCTCGGATATGCTCCATATTGTGGCGACAAGTGGCTATACCCATATAAGATAAATTTACTCCAAGTATGAACGAAAAAAAAATTTTTGCAAAAGTTATAAACAAATTTTGAAAAATCAAATTTTCTCAAATACGACTTTACCGATCATGATGGTTTTTTTACCTATGGATCAAGAACCAATTCTGTTGATAATAAGGGGATAAATAAAAAAAATTAATAAATTCAGGGTTTCAAAATATATTTTTACGGAAATGATCAAAGCCATTACTTCGAAGTTTAAAAAAGTTAAAATTACTTGTTATCCCCTCATATGTATGCAATTCCACGAGAATAAGGGGCCAACTTGATTATTTTTTTATTTTATTTTTTTATTATAATAATATTCTCTAGAGAATAAATAAAATAAAATACGCCATAGCGTATTCTCCCCTAATTCAATAGCACTTTTTAAAATTGTTTAGCAGTCTTTTTGAAACTGAAATTGTCATTTTTCTCCGAGAATTTACGGTAAAATGTGTTTTTAATCGAAAATTGCTATTGCAAATGGTTTTTATTACATCATTGCGTATAAATTATTTCGTCATAAGTTAAAAATTAAGTTTAAAAAACATGTTTCAAAATTATTATTTTTGTATTTATCCCCTTATTATCAACAAAATTGGTTCTTGAATTTTTTTCGGAACCTCGTTAGTACCCTCTATAACATATATTTTAACCATCATGATCGATATAGCTGTTTTCGAGAAAATTCGATTTTTTGATTCTTCAAAATTTGTTTTTAACTTTTGTAGACAAATTTTTTTTAGTTGATACTTGGGGTTAATTTATCTTATAGGGATAGCTACTTGCAGCAGCAATATGAATCACATCCGAGCAGATACATCCAAACCATGCTTACCCAGCTACGGCCTTTAAAATTCAAATTACTTATCAGTACGTTGAAATATGGAAAATTATCTAAATTTCAGAGGATTTAAAAACTTCGACCTTTGTTGTTAGAATTTTGCTAGAAATGGCGAAGCGACAAGTAAATAGTGTATAGCGATTGTCACAAATTGCTGCATGCGTATGACGTGAGCAAGGTTGCATTCGGACCTCTTCTTTTATATATATATATATATATATATATATA